>CM021101.1:483136243-483186701 GCA_007115665.2 Sequoiadendron giganteum | reverse complement strand
CCTCTTAAAGAGTTGCAAGATCTAGCTGGGTTGTTATTTTAAACACCAACAGGTGGTAGAGAGGAAGTTGTAGCGGTGGATTTGGCTTGTTGGGGGGTTGATCCTACTAACAAGGTGGGTAGGTGGGGTGCTTGTATGCAACTCGATTGTTTTCTTTACCGTATTCATTATATAACCATATTACATAACATTAGAGTTGAATTGAGAACTCATATGAGAGTCAACATACAATTTTTTGATAAACTTTTAATAAACAGAATTAGTAAAATTGAAAGAATCGGTCAGGTCGGGTTTAATTATTTTTCTTTATAATGCCTACAAACCTATGTTCATGAGGATAATTTTCTGTAAAGTCCTTCCAACTTAGCATTCCCTATTTTTAGTACATGTCCTCCTTGGCATTCCACAATCTTAAGAACATTAAGATTAGAACCAAATTATGTTCCTCCATGTATTTCAATAGACCTAAACTAGTTAGGAATCAAACCTAGATCCTTTTATTGATTCTTTGCCATCGTGCTAGAGCCTCTTACAAGTTTTGGATTGTCAATTCTCTTGGAGTGTAAATTGATCTTCCTCTTTGCATCAATGGCTGCCCTTAGCTTATGTGATATTTTCTAAATAACCAATGATTATGATGTTACTTATGAGTCTGGGGGCAGCACCCTTGAAGAAAAAATTCACCATTTTTCTTAAAGGAAATTCATAATTAAATTTTGTTAGAAACAGTTTAATAACCACCTGAAAACTAAAAGTTCTTGCTGCGGATTGGAAGTTGGAATATGTAACAAATAGCACATGGTTGGAATTGGATTAGGCGTGTGAGAATGTGTTACTCAGAGCAAAGGAAATTTGCGGATGAAGTAATGAACAGCGCACGGATGAAGGTGGAATTGTCACGGTTTGGAAACGGACACACAGCAAAGCGCATGGGAGTTTATTGCAGTTTTGCATTGTGAACTTGCAGCAACACGAAGTGTGTGTGCAGTGAAATCATGAGGAATTGAAGTTGCTCATTGCAGCATATTGCTGCAGGTTATTTGTATTTATTTATTGCTAGAAGTTTAATAAAATTGGACTGTTGTTGTTTTGTGGACGTAGCCCAAAGGGTGAACCACGTTAAAATTGTTGTGTTGTGCCTCTGTGAATTCTATTTCTCTGTTCTGTCATTTACATTTGCACTATAATTGGTAGTTTAATTTCTCTATTCTGCCGGAAAATCCTAACATTGAAATGCCCGTCCTGTCTATTTGAAGGCAATTGTAAATTTAAAGTTTCATTGACTAAAGAAACTGATATGTGTTTGTAGTTTTCTTAATGTTATCAAAGCTATTCATCTCTTTTAAATTGAGCATGTTGTTTAACCAAAATTGACCAATACCTTTTGAAATGCAGTTTGCAATGCAATAGTTTAATTTTTAATAATTTTATTTTAATTTCTTTGTTACAGGATCCATGGCTTATGCAGCCAGATCCAAGTCCAATTTGAATCAGATTCGGGATCCGATTCAGTGCATCAAGGAGCTGCAAATATTAATAGTAAATATTTATATATTATTATATTACTAATATCTAATATTTATACATAATATATAATGTTTATTTATTATTATACAAATATTTATTAAAATAATTTCATTATTATATTATATTTAATTTTATTAATATTTTATAAGGCTTATAAATATTTCTGTATATAAAAAATACTTACAAATAATTATGTTGTTTCTAACATTCCTACTTTTAGGTTGCATATGTATATATTTAAGATTTTTACATGTCTTTTGTATACACAAACCCAAAATGAACCCAACCCCCAGAAAAAAATTTGCCAGATCCACAAACCAAATCTGCAAACTTGAACTAGGATCCAAAGCAAAATAGGCAACATTAATTTCTGTATTTTTTTTAATGGTGGCTGGCTGTCTCTCGGATGGTCAACAGGCATCATTGGCATCTCCAAGTTTCCAACCATCCTTGGAGATTTCCAGATGGCTCAGTTTCATTTCAAAGACATTTCCCGACCAACAAGGGATTAAAGAATGGCCTGGGAAAATTTCCAATGTACCCCCATGTCCTCGAAATGTGGCGGATACAAGGATGGCAGGAAAGACCTTGGGGGTGCGTTCCCATGTATCCCTGCAACTAACTAATCAAAAGCATTTCTCATGGAATGATGTAGCAACTAAAGCATTTTAGCAACTCAAGGATATGGTTTGGTCAGCTCCAGTGCTTTCTTTTACTGACTTGCATCAGCCCTTTGAAATACAGGCAGACACATCAGATTATAGCTAGGAATTCTTTACAGTTGTCACGCAATTACATTCTACTCAAAATCACATTCTGAAGAAAAACAGATCTATAACTCATATAATACAGAATTCTATGGGCAGATACAAGAGCTCAAGCAATTGAGTCACTACATCTTAAGTAAGGAAACAACTCTACATACTCGTTTGAGGCTGAATTAACCATAGGTAATTTCTCAAACGAATTTCCAGTTACACGATCTTTTGACATAGATATATAATGACAGTGAAATACATTTACTTTAAAATGGCACAAAGAATATGTGGATCTTTCAAACTCAAACCTTTTTGTTAATTAATGAACTAGAAGGCATTTCAACATGGCATCAGCCTGAACAAAATATGAATGCTAAAACAGCATAGATTAGCAAATATTTTCTCCCATTTAGCTCTATTTCTTGGTGCCAAACCCAAGAGGAGATAAATACCTTTTACTGTATTGTTCTGTTGCAAACATGTCAATCTCTGAAAATTCATCAGTCCACACCGTTTCATCATTTTCTTGCGCCAAGATCAACTTACCCATGGCAATAGAATCAGTGCTGGAAGTTAATATCTCTTTGTGTAGGTTTAAACTACTTTCATTACTCAAATTGTTCCCCATTATACATAGACCTTGCTGCACCAGTGTTGAAGCAATTTCCATACGCTCATCAGAGCATGAATTTGGTACATGATCTTCATGAAGATAAAAGTCCTGTTAAACATGCAATGGCTTAGAAGTATTATGCAACAAACTGTCAGTAAGATAGAATATTCCTTTTTATAATTAAAAAAAGAAGAAATAACAAGTTCCATAAATGTCTTCTCATGTAGAAAGAGGAAAGATTCATGTAGAGATAATATTAAATCACTAAATAACTGTCATAAATATTTTCTTACTTTCTGATCAAGTGTACACGAGCTTATTAACAGATCACTAGACGAAATAAGATCTGTCAATTTTGTTGCCAAATTGATAGCTGCCAATGCATCCTTGTGTCGCAGATCTAACAGTGACTTGAAATCTTCATGAGAATCAAGAATCTTAAGCCATGTTTGTTGAACTGGATTTTCAGTTCCCAAATATTCTTGTTTATTTTTGTCAGCACTAATGATATTAAAATCTACTCTACTACATTCGTTTATTTTTGTCAGCACTAATGATATTAAAATCTACTCTACTACATTCGTCCATTAGTGGAAGCATTCCATATATGGCTGTAACACATTTTTTATCGTGGAGCCTCTCAAAACTATTTGATTCTACATGTTTAACTGAGGATTTCAAAGTTCCAGTCCCTATACCACAGTCTATATCCAGCTTCTTATCATCTGCATTTTCTTTAGATTTCAGATTACCTGCATCAGAAAATGCACCACCTGTATGTGAAGTTGTGAAACCATTATTTCCAACCACATCTATAAAATTTTCACAATAATGTACTGATCTTTCCTCAAGTTCTACACTTTTTAAAATGTTATCTTCTGTATTTGGAAACATCTTCTCTACTTTGTTTGGGCACTCCAACTTCTGAAGCTCTGCTGTGACCCCAAGAGGACTGCAGATGTTTGAGAAAGAATTCTCCTCATGTTCAAGTGTATTTCCACAGTCAACTGATTTGGCATGACATTCATTATCATAATTCACAACAGTCTCAGGAACTACTGAAGATTCTGGAAGATGGGAAGTATCCATTAATGAGCTTGATTCCACATAATTTACATCTCGTATTTTCTTTAGCCTTTTAAATACAGTAGAAGTAGTTTCTGTTTCTTGTCTTCTGCCTCTACAATTTGGAAAGCTTTCAGGATCAGAGCCTGAAAATGTCATATCATCAGGGTCACTCATTAATTCAACTGGTACCTCTTTGTATATGTCTTGAAGCTCAGTTTCAGATATAGCTGTAGTAGTTTCATGACAGTCAGTATCTTCTGAGTCAGAAGTCACTACTGTACGTCTGTGCCTCAGTGACCGATCTAAGGACCGAACTGATGACTGAGTCACCTTTGATATTACATCTATCTCATTCTCAAAATCTCTGAATATCTGCATGCTTTCATCATCAGAAGAAAGCCTTCTCAGCATGGCAGCTTTTTTCTCAGCTTCATTCATTTTCTTTTGGTTTTTTTTAAACTGAGCAGCAAGTATGTCTTTAGCAGCACGTTCTTCAGCAAACTTCATTTCATTTAACCATGCTTGTTTTCTCAGCTCATCTAATGCTTTTGAAATCTCCAAGTTAATTCTCTTTGATAACTTGCAAGGAAATTCCCATGGCATCATCTTTGGCATTATGCGATGTTCCACATCCAATTCAAGTGGGATTGAACTATATATATGAGATACTCGCCCACCTGAAGCTGCCCAAAATATTTTACAGTCAACTCAAAGAACATCAAAAACAAGTGCCCACAAGATTTTCACCCAAAAATAAAGTGTCATTGGAATAAAGCAGATTAGTAACATTATCAATAATCTTGAGTGAAGATTGAAAAGTGCAGCTGTAAGGACCTAATGAGGCACCTTTTCCAGACTTGCTCTTCCCTTGGCACCAAAATTGTAACAGCATCATACTTTTCCTCAAATCTCTACAACAACATCTCAGGACATGCTCAACAAGACTAGGAGATATTATGATGCCCTCTGCAATGCAAATCTGAAAGCAGAGCAGAGAATAAGCACAAAAGCAGGCAATGCTTTCTTCAGACCATGCACTCAAAAGAGCATTTTGGAAAATAGCATGCATACATTGACTGAAGTGAATGGTACAACAATGAGAAATAGATGCTAAGGCTGAGCAGCTTTGTGACATACCATGAAAACATGGCAAACCAATTCTTCCAGTGAAGGGAGTTCAAGTTGTATGGTCAATCGGTCTAAGAGCCGTGGCAAACAAGGATCCTGTCCTATGAATTCAAATAAGGAATGAAAATTTAATGAGCTAAGCTGCATTATAATCTAGAGAATTTGCACAAGAACATTAAAACAAATAAATATATACAACATTAATAAAAGATGGTGAATAAGGAAACCTACTGTTGCTTGTCAGTACTATAGGTCGTTTTGCTGTTTCAGCAATCTGCAGTAAAGCTCCCATAAATCCACGGTCTTCATCAAAGACCGTATCAACATCCTCAAACAAGATTAATGCCTTGCTTCTACCCTGAGACCAACGTTTTTCATCCATACCATAAATTTGTTTTCCCTTCTCAGAAATTTGACAGTTTTTACCACTAGAAACTGTTGCTACATGCTTTTCCTTGTTCATCTTGTGTTGTGCATTTCCCTTATTCCTTGTTTCTTTTCCAGAAAAGGAATTCTCAGGCACAATCTTATGATCATCTATCCCTGAAATGTCCTCAACTGCCCTGAAAAGAATCAACTGTTTCGTAATAACTTACACATTCATATGAACTCAAATTATATTATTTATTAATATTAAGTTATTAACAAACGACCACAATTGATAAATAGGACTTGAAAATATATGCAGTTACAATAGAAGAATGCTTGGATAGAAAAAAACCCTAGTTTGCACATAAGCACTACAATAAAACAATATGCATGTAAAACTGCAATCATGATTAGATGGGTAGAACATCCACAACTAAATCCCAAAGGATACATGGACTTTGAAAGTATGGTTTAAGTTTCTAAAGATACATTGTGTACTTCAAGATCTTAAGATATAAAGATTTGCATGAAATTAATTTTTTACAATGAGAAAGCCCTTATATGTAGAAGTATCTCAGAAAAAAAGAAATCGAAGAATAACAAAATTACATCAGAATCATAAGGAGTTGCGTACAATCAAGCAATCAGTGAAGGAGATGTTAAATAAATGATTTTTTTACCTGGGTCCACTAATAACCAACAACTGACAGTTGAACCTTAATTAGTTAAATGAATGAAGACAAGGAACTGGATTAGCAACATCAAAGGAAATTTATCTATCTCAACAAAAGGAAGATGCTAAGCGGGCTTATAAATTTAAAACACTCTCCAGAATCAGTAAGAAAATCAAGGGAAATCTTTAATTTGAAATGTGCAATTTCTGAAGTCTTGTTCTGGTGTATCTTAGTGGACCACTGTCTGACTGATCAATTACTGTTTTCTGGCACACTTGCCCCAGAATGCATCTGGAAGCTGAAAATAGGTAATGATAAGGCCAATATAGAACTTCTAGTTGGACTTGGAACCTCCATCAGACAAATTTCTCTTTTTCATCAATACATTGCTAAGATTGCCACACATCTCTACTTGTTGAATTTAAACTATGTTCCCCAGGTAAACATTTATGGGATTTTTTTAGGTGTCCTCATACTAGAGATATTCTGGGGTCACGGGGATGCCTCAGAAACGTCCCTGGGCTGTCCCCTAAACCCCTCTACTGATGAGAAACATTTCTGAAATGTCTGGGAAAGGAAAGTTGGAAAATAAAAATAAAAACGATCACCCCCTGCCAAATAGAAAACTAAAAAAACATGGTATACTGTGTGTTCCCCCATCACACTCAGCTCTAAATGCCTTAAAACAGCCCCATTCTACATTGCAGACCACACTTACAAACCAAAAAAAAAATCCAATGAGCAACAGTGCAGTTAAATGAGAAACAAAAAAAATTGAAGTTGATTCTTGAAGAGCAGGGCAGTGACCAAAACCAGTGCAGCAGGGTGCAACATCACTGATGCAATTAGGAGAAGAAGAGCAGTAGCACCTTAGTTTTCAACTTTCAAGGGTGTTTTTTTCTTCGTTTTCAGTTTGCACTTGCACTCTACTTTTTATTAACAAAACAACATGAACAGCAGCAATGAGTAGTTAACATGAAACCATTGGCATGGAACAAAAAAGAGTTTCAAGTGGGGGTTCATCAAAGTGTAGGAGTGGTGTGGGTAAAATAGAACAACCACATAATCTGTTTGAATGCCCTTCTGCCTTCTTGAAAGCTTATGCAAAGGACACATTCAAACAAACCTCTTTTGCAATTTGTAACAACTTTGTGCAACAAAGAGTTTGGAAAGAGCTATACTAGAGTATATAGCCATCTTTGGGGAATTATAAGACAAGGAGTTAAAATTTGTCCTAAGATAACCACAACTGAGAAAGCTGAGGTAAATTGATTGTTTATGGAGGGAAAGGCAAGGTCTAAGGGTATGCCAATGTTAGTAGACTCTACAGAATCTGCTATGCCATTCATGATTGCTAGTAGTGATTTTTCTACAAGAAGAAAGAGGAAAACTAGTGGTAGTGAAAGGCAAGGGACACTTACAGAGGCTTTCAATATGCAATCACAGGAAGTGATTAAGTATTCCATTGCCAAATTTTTATTTGCCCATGCCATCCCATTTCATGTGGCATGTTCTCCCTATTTCAAACAACTAGTTAAAGATGCATTTATTGTTGGCCCCTTGTTTACCCCCCTAGAGAGCATAAACTACACACAAGGGTATTTAATAAAGAGCATCCTAAAGTGAATTTGGTGAGGACATGAGGCAAGTTTGGTTGAGAACGGCTGCTCTATTATCATGGATGGGTAGACTAATATTAGACATCAGTCACTCATCAATATCATAATCATGTGTAGTTGGCTCTTATTTTCTTAGAGATATTGATTGTTCAAGAAAGTGCAATGGTACAAGCTTCCAATTTCAGATTTTAAAGGAAGCCATAGAGAAGATTGGGCCCTTAAATGTTGTACAAGTGGTCACTGATTGAGCACTTATATATAAAGTGGTTGGCATGATGTTGGCAGGTGCTTACAAGCACATTTTTTATTTTCAATCTATGAATAATAACTTTTAGTGTATCTTTAAAAAATGTGGCTTATGGAACTCCATTCTAATATTGATCACACGAGTACCTTTTGATTTAACTTTATTAACATAAAAATACATTTTTGGAGTCTCTTGATAAAAGGGATGAATTTAATGACCATCCAAAAATGAAAGTAAGGTGGCAACCTCCTCCAACAAAGCATAAAGTTATATTTTGATGGGGTGTCTAAGGGCATTTCTTGGATGTGTTGAGGCAATGGTGTGATCAGAGATGAATTTGGAACTACTAAAGTTGATTCACTATTTGGATTTCAGTATTGACTTCAACAATCAAGCTAAGGCTATTGCTTTTATATTTGGCATCGAAATAGCAAGATCAAAAGGATTGGACAGCCTAATTGTGGAAGGTGATTTGCAAATCCCTATTAATGCTATTAAATCTGGAAAATATCATCTTCGCAGTTACAATCAATTGTTAAAGAAGTGGGTGGGGGCCCTAGCTCGGTTGGCTAAACCTTTCCTATTGCAGGAGGTTCGTCACGAGGTCTAGTCTCCCCCACCCCCGTGGTACCGGAGGGTGTGTCGTGCCAACGCCGCCGGTCACGTTAAAAAGTTTACCAGGCGCACTACAATTTATAAGGGGTCGTGCTACACGATTCCTGCATTCTAAAAAAAATAATTGTTAAAGTGAAAATACTCTAATCAAATCTTAAGGAAGAGAACTTTCTTCATATCAAGAGAGATGCTAATAAGGTGGCTGATCTGGCAGCAAATGAATGGGTCAAATTATATCACAACAAAAGGACAATTCAAACTATTATAGTCCATGCCTATCCTGATGACCTCCTGAGTTTGCATGTTGAGAACGCAGATTACATCCACTGATCTATAACCATCCTCATTCTTAAATTCCCTGCCTTAATCCCTGATCCATTATCCATCTCAAATCACTCTATTCCTTTAGAATTATTCTTCCTTTCTAATCCCAAGACTACAACCTTACAAATTTAATCCTTTTCCCCAAATCTATTTCCCATACTTCCCCCAACCCCTATTGAAGATTTTAGTGGCCTCATGAACACACACTATCTTTAAGGAAAAAAGATACAAAAAATATATATTCCTCATCTTTTGTAATGTAGTTTGTAATATTTATATTATTGCTATTATCTTGTGTATCTTTAATTAATCTTCAATTAAAGATATACAAAATTATTTAGTTTGTTAGTCTTCTTCGGTTGTTTTTTAGTAAATTAGATAGGGCATAATATAATATAATTATTATAGTAGTTTTTACTCTATTGTTTGTTTCTCTTGGTATTTGGGATTATTTATTTTTGTATCTTCAAGCTTAAATATATATTTTTAGGATCTTCTTTGTCATTTTATGTCATACTTTCTTTAGCTTGATTCTAATTGGGTTTTTACTTCTATTTTATGCTTTCATTTTTTATTCTTATGATTCTTTTTCAATATAGCATTATATTAGATTTTTTTGTTATATTTGTTAACATTGTTTTCTTTAATTATATCTCATTTAAAGTTGCATTTCTCTTATTTGCTATTCTCTTTTAGTTTTTCTTTACATAATAGATGCTTTTCTTTAATTTTATTTTAATTTTGTTTCTTGCTAATTAAACTTATTAATTCTTTGGTATGATTATATGGTATATGGTTGTGATAAAATATTATTTTAATTTATTCTATTTGTTTGTTTTATTTCAATATTTGGTTTTAGAATTAGTTTGATTTTTATTTAGTTTGTTATATTTGAATTTAATTCATTATTTAGTTTTTCACTTGGTTAGATTAGCTTTTTATTTATGTTTCTTTGTTGTTCCCTCTAGTTTTATCGTTCTCTTTTGTTTCAATTTATTTTCTCCCTATTTTCAAGGGTTAGGATTCTTATTTTATTCTTATATTTAACTTTTTAATTTTAATTTTGGCCTCATTGACCTGTTGTCCTCTAGCTCTCTCAAACTCACCTATTTATACATCCAAGTTTGCTACCTTATTCTTTCACACTCTCTCTCTCTTTTGCTTGCTTATCATCCTGATGATGGATCATGGAGTATGATCCAAAACGTTGATAAAAAAAACTGACACAATTTCAATCCAAAAATAGCTCACCTATGATATATTTTTGTCTTAAATCAATGAACTTGTCACTACAGAACCGCATACCCTTGACATTAATTGCAATCAATCTTCTCACCTTTGACAATGTGTCCAACAATCTCTCATACTCTTTTGACATCAATGACAACATTTCCAACAAGGCCATCTTTATAAATGAGGTAATTCATCATTAATTCAATTGATAGAGTTGTAATCGGTATGTGAGATAGATAGGACACATTCTTTCCCTCTCACACTACCCTTACTTTCCACAGCTTCATTTATTTTTGCTCATTGAAAGCTTTGTATTTCAAGAATCTACTTATCTCTATTTGTGACCAGAATAGATGTACGTATTCTTCAAGGCCATGTGATAGGGTAAATGAACTCATGGTTCATCTAGGACGACTTGAGATCAACAACACTTTGCTCCTAGCCCATTTCACCTACAAAAAACAAAATAACTCGAGATAATCACTCTTAGGGTGGTCAAAAGGGGTCTCCATGCTGAAAATTTGATAGAGGAATTTCGGACCACCTTGTACAAACTCGTTCATCAGGATACAATAAGATGTTGATTGCTAGATTGTTTTAATGCAAGATGTGAATTAGACAACAAGGAGGTTGTTCCTACTAAAGATCTTGCCATCAAAATGATGAAGGATCTAGTACAACATATGGGCAAAGGAATAATATGACACAATTCATGACATCTCCTCTTCTACTCTGGTAGCAATTGTGAGCTAAGTCACCAAGTTCGAATTCGAATTTGAGTTCGGCAACATTGAAATTTGGATGAAGTTCGACAAGGAAAAAAATCGAAAAGTAAAATATTCAAATTAAATTTGCCTTATATAATTTATTTATTTTTAAATATAAATAATATATCAATAAAATATAAGTAAGAACCTAAATTATATTTCAAAATGAAACTCAAGACCAAAGGCACCTTTGGTAACTATGTTTCAAAATGAAACTCGAGTCATTGTTGATCAACACATAGCAAGATGTATTTATGTAAATGGCTTGGCTTTCAATGTTGTTCACTCACCATATTAGCAAGAGATGGTGAAAAATATTAATGAGGCTCCATAAAGGTACAAAGCCCCAAGTTATGAAAAGATGTGTGACACCTTATTGGAAAAAGAGGTCAAGCTCATAGAAAATGCATTAAATCCAATAAGAGATCCATGGGTTGAAACAAACATATCCTTTGTTGTTTCCAATGGGTGGAAAGATGCTAAAATTGGCCCTTGATCAATGTCATAGCAATGTCCCCTAAAGGGGCAATGCTTTCAAGAGCTATGGATTGTGAGGGGTAAGCGAAACATGGCCAATTTATTGCTGATATTCTCATCACAGCCACTGAAGAAGTGGAACCCCATAACATTGTTCAAATCATAACAGACAACACAAAGAGTTATAGAGCTGATGGGTTGTTGGTTGAAGAGCACTATTCACACATCTTTTGGACACCTTGTGCAATCCACTCTCTCAATCTTATGCTACAAAAGATAGGAAATAAAATTGATTGGATCAAAGAGTTCTATGTAGAGGCTAAAAACATCCAAATGCTCATCACCAACCACCACATTTCACAAGGCATTTTTAGATCATTTTAAAAATTGAAGCTATTGAAAGTAAGTGAAGTAGTATAAAATTTTAGATTTTCATAATTTGATTGTGTATTCCAATTCTTCTTTAATGTTTATTTCTAGTTATTTTACTTTTTTATTTTTGAATAGGTTGTTGAGACCCATTTTTCCTAACACAACCGTCTTGAGACAACTTGTGAAAGTTAGAGAAGCACTTTTTAGCGTACTAATTAGCCAAAATTGGTCCATATGGAAGCAAAGAAACACTAACAAGGCAACAAATATTAAACAGATGATCTTAGATGACTCTTGGTGGGATCATGTGGAATATCTCCTTAGCTTCACCAAGCTCATTTTGAGCATGATTCATTATACTAACATGGACAAGCCTTGCTTGGGAGAGATATATGATGGCATCGACTCAATGATTGAGAATATGAAGAGCATAATGGTTGCAAAAGAGCAAGACCCTACATAAACTTTCTTCAAACAAGTGCACACAATTATTGCAGAAAGATAGAACACAATGACCACCCCACTATATCTTTTTGCCTTTGCATTGAGTCCAAAACAATATAGCGTTGAGATTTTTTTTGTGCCAACAAGGGTTACCCCATGTAGATATTTTGAAGTTGTTGAAGGGTACAAGGCAACATTTTGTATAGACTCTTTCGTGATCCTAATTTGCAAGATGTAGTCACGAGTGAGCTCATTGATTTTGTACACTCAAAGGGTCAAAGTATTGAAGCTCTTTGTGATAAGTTTAAGAAGGAGGCTTATAGATGGTAAAACTTCCATGGCAAACAATTCAAACACCTACAACCCCTCACAATCAAAGTTTTATCACAAATAAGTTTAATAATTTTATTTTATTTAGTTTTTAAAGTTTCAAATTTCAATTATAGTTTTTATTTTTTTATTTGTATAATGTATAACTCTATCTCTTTACATTGTCTTCATAGGTTGCTAGTTCATCTAAATCTCAAAGGAATTGAAGCACGTATCTTTCATCGACTCAATAAAGCGCAATAGATTACACAAAGAGACTTTAGTATATGTGTATTCCAATTTGTGTCTCCTTTCGCACAAACAACATAACTACAAGGGATCATGAAGTTGTGGGATATAGAGCTAACGCATATTGACTTAGATGCTTCCACTTCCCAATATATTGTACTTAAGGAGTCTGAAAGCCAACACACTTTTAGTGCAAGTGGCACTGGCATTAGCATTGCTTGTTGTTAATCTAATGTTCCTATATCACCTAATATCAACGATGATGATGACATTGATGATTTAGAAAATCCATCTGATGATTAGACTAATTGGTGAACTTGATATTCTTATTTTAATATTGACCTTGATGTTTGAACAATGAATATTTTATAATATTTATTGTTTATATTTTCAATGACATTCAAGTTTATGGTGGTTTTGTTGTTTATATGATGCTATGTGATATTCTAATATCAAATGCATGTTATGTGATATTTATGATTTTTACATGTTTTTGTACAAACAAACCCAAACCCAAAAAAACATGAATGATCCAAGAACCCAAATCAAGATCCTTAGCAAAACCGGCAACATAGAAAGATGAAACCAAATATTTTGCAATTGGTAAGTTAGTGCACAACACTAGCACAAAAATAACATCAAATAAAGGCAATAGTACCGAAGGGTATTTAAACAAAATTCATCGCAAGACATGGTTTACTTCACATAATTAAAGAGCTTTATTTACTAGGAAATTGAAAGTGAAATTATATTCTTTAACTAAGAGAGCCTCGATTGTGTGGTCATTGCAGCCACTAGTTCTTTACCATCAAGCAGCCTAAACAAATGTAATGTAGTTATTATGTTCTCCCCAATAAGAGAAATTTTCACAGCCTATTTGTGTATATGTGATTGGCATGGCTCAAATTAATCTTGAGCTTTGTCCTCTGATTGAAAACCTTAAAAATAAAATTGAAACAAGACACACGCACGCACATGGATATGCACCCAGCATATACACACACATATGGCTAACTGCTAAGCATAGAGTTCCTTTATTCTACCAAGAGGCATGTGCTGTCTAGGATAGAACCCAAAATCATACTTCTGCCTTTATGAACTCATGCACAATGAAAGTAGATATAGTTAGTACTTCAAAGCTTTGAATACATCATTCAGAAACCTATCCCTATCATTGCAGCAATAAGGTGAGTTTATAAAGATACAATTTTTCAAGTTATAAAATTGTACATTACAGTCAGTTAAAATGTTTCTATTATCACAAATAGATTGATACATGCATAAGTTGAAAATGCATTAACATATGTTACAAATCTTACTCCAACCTTCCATACATAAAAATATAAAAGGTAAATTAAAATTTATAAATAATGCATCTTATAAAACCAGCATACAGCTTCTTTCTTGTATGCATAGATATATGCACTATCTATCAGATGATAAAAATAAATATTAGTAAGAAAAATCTTACATATAATACTTTTTCCCATCACTTCTCTGAAACAGTTTCTCCTCAAAAGCGAGACATTCTAATTCTAAGCACATTTTAAATACTAGACTTCAAGAACAATAAATTTGGAAGTAATTTTACAGACCGTTGATTCAAGCCATGGGATTCCATTGCTTCCCCAAACTTTTGCTTCACCAATGCTCCATTACGACAATCCGATGCATTTACCTGTCAAAGAAAGCAGGCAACTAGATATAGTTTTGAGAAGGGTTTGTATCAATTACCATTCCATTTATTAAATGTCAAAATGTTCTCTGGCTGTAGAGAGCAAGCTCCAAACAAAAGGGAAAGGACATATTATCATCGTTGAGTTTATAATATAAATTTTCCACATATTAAATAAGTCGTAAGTCTGTGAAACATCTAAAATCCTTTGTTTGCTTTTAACTAACAGCGATATTAATATATGTTTGTATATATACAACAAACCTTTGACTAATAGATACCATGTTAATTATCTAACATGGAAAACAAGAAAAAGTGCATAAATATTACAACTGACTTCATGGTTTATGTTTCCCTTTAAACATGTTGAAGTTTACTTAGCAAACATGCTAACCAATTATTACAAAATATTTTTCTCTCCTTCATTTTCCTCCTCATAAAAGCAATTCTGAATTATGCATGTTGAACACCCACAATATGTTTTAACTATTGGCAAGATGCTCATCATTAACTTTTCTTCTAGGAGAACAAACAAGGAGCATAACACTCATGCATATTTCAACCCACAATCTTTGTTCAAGGAAAACAAACTCCATAGGAAGTAAAAGAAATGTAATCAGCTAATGAGAACAAGTGAGATTGATTGAAACAAAGCCATTATTGCAAAAACAATAACTATTTTTTGTGCTTTTGCATCAGCCCTTGCCACTAAGGACCCAATGTAGTATTTTGCATTTCAACAAATGTTAAGGGACAGAATCCTTTTTTAGTTGGTTTATAAGTAGTCACTTCAAAAAGCAAATTAAGAGTCCATGTGCATATACATTTTGTATATGTAGCATAAACCACAAACAATGGCATTTTATAGATGTTGTAGGGGTTCTAGGAGGAGAAATGTGTAACTGGGCAGATTGGATTTGGCAACTTAGTTTATAGCTGATACAAATACTAAACTACATTATGCTGCATCTGATATGTTGTAGGGGTTATGCAAGAAGAAATGTGTAACTGGGTAGATTGGATGGATAAAAGAATTGAATTATGTATACATGTGCCACCTGTGGCTATGACACATCCACTTGTGCTTTCTATTCAAAAACTATTTAAGTTAATTGCAAGGTTTTTAGAGAAGCAGAATGAGACAGGTAATCATGTTCAGAGCTGAGAGAAGCAGAATGAGACAGGCAATCATGTTCAGAGCTGCACTGTTATCCAGTGTACCTTACAATTTAAACAAATATACAGCATCCAAGGAAGCATAAAAGAATGCTTATTTGGTTGCTAATGCAGTGAACAAAATTGAGAATGAAGTGCCTAAGCACCATTAATGGTAAATTCCAAAAAGGGAAGACATTAAATCAGACCATAGGACCACTCTGACAGAAAAATCAATGCTTCTCAACTATCAAACTCGTCACTGTTTTCTCCTTCTGCCATGATGCCTGGTACACTAATGATAATTATGACAGATATTCCACTTACAAGGGATTACGTTCCTCCTCCAAAACTAAATCATTAGTCCTGGTCTATCCATAAGGATGACTTTTTCAAGAATCCTAAGCATGTAAATGTTCCCTGCCAGATGTTTGTTGTCTTCAATTATGAGAATTCAAAATTGGACAACCCATTTGAAATTTTGCCTAAAATTTCTTCATAAATCTCTATGGAATGCATTTCGAGGCACCAAAATTCTCCAATTGAATTGTGCAGCCATTGGTCTCCATCCTATTTTGCCTTGTGCGAAATTTAGGAGCATTTTGACATGTTTTTCCCCTTGTTTTGTCCAGTTTCGGGATTTTTGATCACCATTGCAAATAGGGATCTTTTAGTGTTAAAACACGTTTTACGAAGTGTTGAGGTTAGAAAACTTTAGATTTCAATTGATGATTCCTTTGGGCATCTTTTCATCAGCTCCCCTTTCCGTTTTTGTAAAATTCTGAGTCATTTTTCTTGTGTTTTTGGTTAAATTCGGGTTTTTAAAACAGCACAGCAAAATAGGAAGTTTTAAGTCTTAAGGCAAAATTGCTAAAGTGTCAAAAAGTTCCTATTGTGCTTTAAGTGAAATTGTTAAAACTCCAAAAAGTTCCTATTTTTGCTAAAGTGTCAAAAAGTCTCTATTGTGCTTTAAGTAAAATTGTTAAAACTCCAAAAAGTTCCTATTTTTGCTAGAGTGTCAAAAAATTCCTATTGTGTTTTAAATGAAATTGTTAAAACTCCAAAAAGTTCTTATTTTTGCTAAAGTGTCAAAAAAGTTCCTATTGTGCTTTAAGTGAAATTGTGAAAACTCCAAAAAGTTCCTATTGTGTTTTAAGTGAAATTGTTAAAACTCCAAAAAGTTCCTATTTTTGACTCTTTGACAAAAATAAAATTGTTAAGTGATTAAAAAATTCCTATTTTGCCTAAATTGTCAAAATTAAAATTGCTAAATGAGCCAAAAGTTCCTATTTCTCCCATGAGTAAAAAGAAAAGTTGTTGAAAGAGTCTAAAAACCCGATTTTGGTCTTTCTTGTGTTATTTTGGAGAAATTCACCCAAGTTTTGAAGAGAGTTTGTGTTTGAATTTGATAGTTTACCTCTTTTGGTGGAGCTCTCTTAAATTCTTCAACAAAAATTGCAGCTTCTCAATTTAAATATAAGTGCGTTCATCTTTTCTTGAGATTTTACAAGGCATCTAGGGTTTTCATTTCTTTTTTTTACTTTCAACTTCTTTTTTAGGTATGTTGTTCTTTTTCTTTATCTTTTGTTGTTCTTTCTCTAGTTCATATCACGTCTTGCCCTTGAGGGAGATGTTTTCCATAAATTTGTGGCTGCAAATGTCTTTTTCAAAACATCTTTTTCTAACGTTTTTCTTCATAAGCAAATCGCATTCTTATTTTGAGGAATCGTTTTTTTCCTTTTTTTGAACGTCTTTTACAAGTTGGTTAATGCCATTTAAAGACTTCATCATCTCACAATCTATGACGAGGGTTTCTAAAAAAAAAACGTGTTTTCTCCCAACCAAATCGCAATTTTGTTTGACTGGTTTTTGTGTTTTTTTAATGTCTTTCATTTGAAGTCTTTAGTGAAAGTGTTTTTAGAGTGTTTAGTTGAAATGAGTTTTTATTTTTAAAAGAGAAGAAACACATTTTCAGTTTTGTCGCCATTTTCTTCACACTCAAATTTCTGAAAATGTCTCATTATTTCTGAAAAAACGTCTTTTCCTTGAGTGCAAATGTCTTTCTCATCATCTCAATGATCATTATCTCAGCAAAACGTCATTTCCATTTGCCAATTTTCTCTTCCATTTACCTTGCCATTATCTCACTAGTCTTATCATTTTTCCTTCCCATACTTGTAAAGTTTACTTGTAATAATGTTTTTCCATATTGCAAGTAAATCACCTTTCATTTGCACTTGCAGTCAGCCTTCCAAAACCCGAAATTGAGCTTTGGCCCCACTTTTGCAGCCCCTTTGTCTCATTCTCATTAGTCCTGTTTGCACACATGACTTACCAAATCAATAATATAAGGCATGGACCTTATTTTTCAAGCAAATTCCAAGGCTGGAGAATGATACAAAGAAAGAACAGCAACATGACGAAGCCACACAAGGAGTTGAACAAGTGACATGATTGAACGTAGAATGCTTTCAAGACAAAGATGGAAACATGTTTTCCAAACAGCAGCATGAAGACCCAATCAAGGATGATCAGTTCAAGTCGTGTCTTCGGACACTTAGAATAGTTTCAATTATGTACTTGTAATTTAGTTTTGACAAATTACATGTAAAATGGAAAATTGTAATTGCAAGTAATCATATCACTTGCAAAGTTGTAAAATGTAATTACATTACAAGTCAAATTACAATAGGACTTGTAATGTTGAATAAGTCAATTGCAGTTAGTTAGTGGTTGAGAGAATTTCTCAAGTTTTTGTGATCCTCCCACCTTTTTCTCAAGGCTTCTCTCCTATAAATACTTGAGGGGGTCTATTTTAATATTTATCTTTTGGCAATGCAACAAAACTCTGCCAGTTTGTATGTGCACTCTAAGACTTTGAGCTTAGATGTAAATCAAATTACAATTAATTAAAAGAGGCAAATTGCTTTCAAACTTTGTGTTGATTCAAGGTGTTATGTGACGACATTTTCTGCATATTGATTATGAGTTTTGTGGTGTTATACAAGAGGGATTCAAGCTTAACTTTGCAGACTTTGAGCTACTTAATGCGTTTGGAGTTTTAGATTGGTTTTCAGATTTGATACTGCAAACTTTGAATTGTTTGTCACATTTAAAGCTATTGTAGAACGCTCAAGCAAAGGGGGTAACTTGCAAACTTTGTGCTGCTTTTATTTTATAAGTTTCTGCATTAAAAGTGCATCATGTAATTAGACTTTGAGCTGCTACATATTGTACTTGGTTACCAGAAAATCATCTAAAAAGGTTGATAGGAGAGTAAGTTGTCAAAGACTTTGTGCTTTCAATTTGTTTTGTCGTCCCATAGGAGCAACAGAGGACTTTGCTTCTTTATTTGTTTACTTAATCAATCATTTATGCTTTCAACTGTGATTCTTTTTTGAAATAAGAGAAAAGAATAAGTGACTTTCCTGCAAAAAGAGAACAAGCCAAAGTTTCACCCAAATTTAGAATAGATTTATAGTTAGAGTTACTTTCTAAATTTTTAAAATAGAAAGCAAAGGGGGAGCCTTCCCTTAATTAGGAGAGTTTTATCTCACGTACTGTGGCTGAAACCACAATTTTGTACGCTTTCCCAAGTATACAAAATTTTCAACCAACAGTTTTTGGCGACTCTGCTAGGGATATGATACACATTCAAAAGCCTCACGCTTTCGTTTGAAGTATACCAATACCCCTTTTCATTGTAATTTACTTTTATGTAGTTTTTCAAGATTTCACCGAGGACATGTAAATGGCTGCCCAAGGTCCTTGGGGAAATGTTTTTGGTCCATTGAATCTAACTCTCCCTCTACATGCTCTACCTGATGGCTCACGAAAGAATTTTCCCAAGTTCTTCGGTGATGGACAACAACACTCTGACGAACACATTGCTGCTTTCTACATTGCATGTGGTGCGCTTGGTGTTGAACATGAAGATGTATTAGTAAGGCTATTTATCGAGACTCTCCAAGGCAAGGTTGTTGATTGGTTTTACCATCTCAAACCACAAACCATCACAAATTGGGCTACTCTCATAGCTAAGTTTGAAGAAAGGTTTAGACCTCTTGAAGATGCTCATGCTTTGTTGGCCCAACTCACACATCTGAAAAAGACCTCTTATGTGCCTATGCGCGAGTTTATTGCACAATTCAACAAGTTGATGCGAAGAATTTTAGCTACTGCTCAACCCACAACTACGAATTTGAAGTGTTTCTTTGTCAACGCTCAAGAGCCACAAGTCGGTTTTCTTTTGAGAAAAGCAACTCCTGCTACTCTCGCAGCTGTGCAAACCTTGGCGACAGAAATTGAAGACGATCTCATTCTTGTTGGGCAGATAAGGATAGAACTAAGTGGTTCTTCTTCTTTGGTTTCATTTTTCTCCAGCACAACGACGAATCCCATGGTACAAAAGTTGGCAAATGAGTTGCTTGCTCTTAAAAGGCAACTAGCTCAAGATGCGTTCTCCGTTCCTCATGAAAACGTTCCAAGAAGGCCATATCTACCTGCTGCTCATAATTTTGTTGTTGAGAGTCAGGGAAAGTTATCTTCACCACCGAAGAAGCATGTTCTTAAGGCATCATTAGCAAGCACGGCAGTGAAGCATCCTAAATCCAATTCAAGTAATCTTGCTATTCTCTTCCGAGAAAATGAAGCAGACATAGCTAGCGACTCCCAAATCTGGTTTATGCAGTCTCAGAAAGCCAATGATGAAGAGCAGAAAAATGAAAGTCATTTTTCTGAAGTTCAAATGAATGAAGACAATCATGTTTTCAGCTATGAAAAGATGAACATGTATGAAGGTTCCAGTCAAGTTGAAATGAATGCTTTCATGTTTCAAGGTCATGAACTTGGACATATTGTGCATAAGAGACCTACCCTAGAACTTGATGAAGATCATTTCATGAATACTATAGAAGAGTTTTGCTCAAATCTTGTTGATGATTATCTTCAATCAGAAGTTTGTGAACAGCATACTGAGGAATGCAATACAACCATCTTTTCATCTAAATCGCATGAAGGAGATCATTTGGAGCAGCATGAGGTTGTCATGGTTGACGAACCAATTGTTCAAACTACAGCAGATAACAAGAATTTAGGTTTTGTACGATCAAGAGGATGTCCAATCAGACATCTTTCTTGTTTGGAAGCTAAAAGGAAGACAGAGTTTTCACTTGAACCTAAGCATGAGGCTATACTTGAAGAAGCTGAGAAAGCATTTTCAGTTCAGCAGGAGCAGTTTGAGTTCACCAGCCCATTATGGAGCAATAGTACATATGATTCATCTCAAGAGAAAAGTGAATTTGTTCATCTCTTCAAAAGATTACTACATCAAGTTTTGGTACCATTGCTTGTGCTTCATCTATACAAAGTTGCTTGTGACCATGCATGGTACTGTAAGTTGTTGCAGAGATGCAGCTATTTTGCAGAACCAGTTAATGGTTTCGTTTGAGAAGCTTCCACTCTTAGCTAATTTTAATTAGGTAGGTTTTAATCTTTTCAATAAGTGCATTTGCACAAGTTTTGTGTCATGTTTTCATAGGTTTGCTTTGTGTCAGTCGCGTCATCCTTTTTGTCGTTTTATGTTATTTGTTGCTTGACTCTGTAACCCAATGGATACTAAGGCACTTAGAGATTCTGGATTCTACTACCTTAACTCATTTCCATGATCAAAGGCAGTTCCCCAACCAAAGCCAACTATTGTCTTCAATTTTGAATTCTCAAAATTGGACAACCCATATGAAATTTTGCCTAGAATTTCTTCATAAATCTCTATGGCACGCATTTTGAGGCGCCAAAATTCTCCAATTGAATTGTGCAACCATTGGTCTCCTTCCTATTTTGCCTTGTATGAAATTTGAGAACATTTCGACATGTTTTTCCCCTTGTTTTGTCCAATTTCGGGATTTTCGATCCCCATTGCAAGTAGGGATCTTTTTGTGTTAAAGCACGTTTTATGAGGTGTTGAGGTTGTAAAACTTTGGATTTCAATTGATGGTTCCCTTGGGCATCCTTTCATCAACTCCCCTTTCCGTTTTTGTAAATTTCTAAATCATTTTTCTTATGTTTTTTGTCACTTTTGGATTTTTAAGACAGCTCAGCAAAATAAGAAATTTTAAGTCATAAAGCAAAAACTGTCAAAGTCCCAAAAAGTTATGATTGTGCTTTAAGTGAAATTGTTAAAACTCCAAAAAGTTCCTATTTTTGCTAAAGTGTCAAAAAGTTCCTATTGTGCTTTAAGTGAAATTGTTAAAACTCCAAAAAGTTCCTATTTTTGCTAAAGTGTCAAAAAGTTTTGATTGAAATGAAAGATTTTAATTACGTCCACGAGGCCACAACAACCTATGGGACCCAGAAACAGCACAGGACCGCCACCAAAAAAGGGGGGACCCTAAGCAATTTGAATTCTTCACTCGAAGTCAACCCTACGTCGGTGAATTTTGATGATGTAGTTTGCTGATTTGGCCAACCTTTCCTCCTCAAACAAGGTATTTAAATTATCAACTTGTAAGGTGTCCGCATAGCTGGCCCGAATATCATTATACGCTGAGCACTCCATAACAAAATGCCATTCGGTCTCCACCAATCCCATGTCACAAAATCAACATATTCTTTCTTCCCAGTCTTCTTTAGGAACCAACCATCTACCCGTTTCACATCTAAGACGATGTGAGCTAGTCCGGAGCTAAGCTATCAACATCTTTGCTCTCCATTTAATATTCGCTCCTTATAGGCCTTTTATTCATGGTCCCCCTTGGGGTTAAATTCTTTGATATAGTAGTCTTTCTTTCGTCCTAATTGTGCTTTAAGTGAAATTGTTAAAACTCCAAAAAGTTCCTATTTTTGCTAAAGTGTCAAAAAGTTCCTATTTGGCTTAAATGACAAAAATAAAATTGCTAAATTGTCAAAAAATTCCTATTTTGCCCAAATTGTCACAATTAAAATTGTTGAAAACTTTCAAAAACCCGATTTGGTCTCTTTTTGCCATTTTCTTTTGTTGTAGAGCTTGAAAAACCCGACGCCATGCTTGAGAAGAGCAATTTGAGTTTGATTTTGATTGTCTTCCTTCTTTCATGGTGTTTCCATTAAATTTTAGCAATGAAATCGAACTTTCAGCTGCAAATAAATCAAGTTGTTTTTACTTGTTGAGTTCACATCAAGTCACCTAGGGTTTTCATCTCCATTTTAAACTTTCAGCTTCTCTTCTCCAAGCTGATTAATGTCATTTGCACTTTTCATTTGAAATCGTCATTTCCTCACATTGTATGGAGAAAATTTCAAAAAAAACGTGTTCTCTTGAAGAGAAATCGCGATTTCTTCAAAGCGTCTTTTTGCAGTTGGGAAATATTTTATACATTCTATTTGAAATACCTTGCGTCTCAAATGTCATTACATGAAGAGTAATTTCTGCAAAAATGTTTTTTATATTGAGTGAAACTGTGTTTTGAGTTTTTTTCATGTTATCTTTTGGTCAAAATGTGTTTGCTGAAAACACGTTTTTATTATCATACCTTATCGTTTCCTCACTTGTCCATTTTCAATTTCCATACTCCATTTTCCATTTCTCTTTTACCTTCACCGAATTCATTTCACTCATCTCATTTACCTCCATTTTGATAAATCATCAAATCCTCATTGCCATTTTTACAAAATAGGGCTTTGACCTAATTTCGGGTTTTTATCATCCAATAGCATTTCAGGATTTTTCATTAAAATTGCAAGTTTGAAGTTGGAAATTGAAATTTGCAATGACTTCTTATTTTTCCTACCTTGCAGTCAACCTTCCAAAACCCGAAATTGAGTTTTGGCCTCACTTTTGCAGCCCCTTTGTCTCATTCTTGTTAGTCCTGTTTGCACACATGACTTCACCAAATCAATAATATAAGACATGGACCTTATTTTTCAAGCAAATTCCAAGGCTAGAGAAAGATACAAAGAAAGTACAACATCACTGATCTGTAGCAGCATGAGGACTTCATTGAAAGAGGATGACAACAAAATACAATGTTTTATGTCAAGGGGTAGTTATATCAAGTTGTAGTACAGATTTATGAAGATGAAGACGCTCCTAGTGGTGTCTAGAGAGCTAGGAAAGTGACAAAGCCATACAAGAAAGTGAATAAGTGACAGGAATGTTTGATTGAGCATAGAATGCTTTCAAAACACAGATGGAAGAGTGTTTTCCAAACAAAAGCATGAAAACCCAATCAAGGATGATGTAGTTCAAGTCGTGTCTTCGGACACTTAAATAGTTTCAATTGTGTACTTGTAATTTGGTTTTGACAAATTACATGTAAAATGAAAAATTGTAATTGCAAGTAATCATATTACTTGCAAAGTTTTAAAATGTAATTACATGTAATTACATTACAAGTCAAATTACAATAGGACTTGTAATGTTGAATAAGTCAATTGCAGTTAGTTAGTGGTTGAGAGAATTTCTCAAGTTTGTTGGGATCCTCCCACCATTTTCTCAAGGTTTCTCTCCTATAAATACTTGTGGGGGTCTATTGTAATATCCATCTTTTGGCAATACAACAAAACTCTGTCAGTTTGTATGTGCACTCTAAACTTTGAGCTTAGATGTAAATCAAATTACAATCAATTAAAAGAGGCAAATTGCTTTCAAACTTTGTATTGATTCAAGGTGTTATATGATGACATTTTCTGCATATTGATTGTGACATCTGTGGTATTATACAAAAGGGATTCAAGCTGAATTTTGCAAACTTTGAGCTGCTTATTGTGTTTGGAGTTTTAGATTGGTTTTTTAGATTTGATATTGCAAACTTTGAGTTGTTTCTCGCGTTTGAAGCTATTGTAGAACCCTCAAGCAAAGGGGGTAACTTGCAGATTTTGTGCTGTTTTTATTTTATATGTTTGTGCATAAAAAGTGCATCATGAAATTAGACTTTGAGCTGCTACATATTGTACTTGGTTACCAGAAAACCATCTAAAAAGGTTGATAGGAGAGTAAGTTGTCAAAGACTTTGAGCTTTCAACTGGTTTTCCCGTCCCGGAGGAGCAACGGAGGACTTTGTGCCTTTATGGAAACTTTGCTTCTTTATTTGTTTACTTCATCAATTATTTATGCTTTCAGCTATGATTCTCTTATGAAATAAGAGAACAAGAAAGAGTTTCACCCAGATTTAGAATAGATTTATAGTTAGAGTTAATTTCTAAATTGTTAAAATAGAAAGCAAAGGGGGAGCCTTCCCTTAATTAGGAGAGTTTTATCTCACATACTGTGGTTGAAACCACAATTTTGTACGCTTTCCCAAGTATACAAAATTTTCAACCAACAATGTTGTAATCTAAAGATAGAAGGAAACATTTGAAGCTAGCAGATAAATAGTTGAAAGTAACAATATCTGCATCACACAATCTTGCATTTTTTATTGCAACAGTCGATTGACAATTTTATGCAACCTACTCCATCACTATTCTCAAATTTGAGCTTTTCCTGTAATAAGAGCAAAGAGACCTGAAATGGTTAAAAGCCTTGATGATTTGGTTATGGAAGAGACGAACAAGAATAAGGTTAAGTAGTGTGCAAATAAAGCAGTGCAATTAGTCTCGGAATTGCAGGAACTGAAAATATCTTTCAAGATTTGAGAAGGACAAAAATTACATAATAGTTACAAACAATATGCAGTCGACAGTTCATGAGTTACACAAGAGATTGTATTATTTTCTAGTGTGGTATCTAAATTACTGACAGATGTCCTGATCATGGGATGATCAAGTTCTTTAAGCCTATCCTCTTATCAGTATAGGTCCTATAGGAAGTATATTGATCCTAGTTTAGGGAACATAAACAAGATTTATTATAACAAGATTCAAAGTTGGACAACGTTTTCAAGTCTGCAATAGGGAGCATTTGCATAAGAGATGGCACCAGAAAAGGTGGAGAATCTTAAGCACCTACTGCTATTCCCAAGATATTTTATATGTTACATCGCCATTGGGGACGGGGAAACGCCGGACTTAAAATGCTAGTTATGAATAGATGTATAAGACTATTAAGAAATAAAATTGCAAATGCCAAATTCAAATACTAAATAGTAAAAACTTGAGCATTGAACAGTGAACAATGAACATTGAAGTTTTCAATATTGAATTACTAATTAGCATAGTAGCTGGGAGACGCGTCTCCCCCGCGCCCCCCCCCGCCCCCCCCCTGAGACGCGTTGTCGGAGATGGAGATGCATCTCTGGTACCGCACCAGTCCCTTGAGACGCCAAAAAGCAACTGGAGACATTTGAGAAGTCTCCCGTCGTCTCCCAATTCTCTGATCTCAAACAATGGTGTCTCCCGCGAAGTCTCTCGCGTCTCCTGCCAAGTCTTCGTTGTTTTAAGGGCAAAAAAGTGAAAAAATATAAAGAAACGTGATTTTTAAAAGTCTCTGCATCATTTCGCACGACAAGGAGACTCTAGAGGCGACAACGGCACTAAGACTGCAGAGGCGACAACGGCACTAAGACTGCAGAGGCGACGACACTAAAGAGTGAACAAGGTAAGTATTACTATTTTTTATATTTTATTTTTGTTTTCTATTTGGTATTTGCTTGGCCCGTGGGCATTCTTTATTTCTCTGTTTGGACCATCTCCAAGTTCCAACTGTCCCATGGTGAATGCGAAACCATTGAAACAATGAAATGTCCCTGCTGTTAGACGTTAGTGACAAGTGTTTAAACTTTAAAACTTTAATAGTTTATTATTTTTTAATTTTTAGATTATTTTATTTAGCATCACCAGTAATCTCAACAAATAAAACAATCTGAATTTTTTTTAAATAGACTGTAAGTATGTAATACTAATACTTTAAAGTTTAAAGATAGGCCCTTAGACATGAAATTGTCATCCATCAGATACAAAAGAATGACAATTACATTGCCATGCCAGAAGGGTAGAACATTGTCATAGGCTTTAGCGTGTAGTGTTGAATGGTTCATTTGATGAAATTAAAAAGTCTGATTCATTTTTAATTTTTTCATATTTTCTGTTGAAAATGTTAGAATATTATATTATTTGTTTTAATGGTCAATAATCTACTGTAGCTTCTACAGTAGTCAGTAGGTATATAGTAGGTAGATATTTAATATCTACAGTAGGTTTCTACTTCTATTTAATGTAACCTGTTTTTTGTTAATGTAAGAATGAAGCTTTTACCATTTTCATGGTATCAGAGCAAGCAACTGAAAATTTCTTTTACCAAGAAAATTTTAGTGAAGAATTTTCAAATTTTTTTCGTGTGCCTTTGCATTCTCTGATTTGCATTTTCTCAGATTCGTGTCTGGGACTCCCGCGCGTCCTCTGTAGCCTATGAAAATTGTGGGCTTCTTCGTATAAGTCTGCATCTTCAATAAAGACCAAGGCGCCATTTTTTTGGTCGCGCGACCTTATGGTGCCTGCGCACGACGCATCTTCGTGGTCGTGCCACCTCTTTTCTGGTCGAGTTCTTTCACATCAGGCCTACTTCCTCCTACAGACTTTGAGCTTGCGTTTTTTCCAATCTTAGGGCACGTGTTTTGGACGCGATTTCAAGCTCCTGCAGGTCGCGTTTTCCAGTTCCTTCTTGAACGCATTTTTCAAGGGTTTGTGTCACGTTTTGATCTCTTTTTGCTTGCATTTTTTATCTCCATTCGTGACTTGTATCAAAGCGACTTGAGTTGCCCTAATTTTTTTGAAGATTTAGCGCTGGTTTTTGCAAATTTTCTGCCATTCTTGAAGCTTTCATTGCCGCCTGGAACTTTGACTAGGGTTTAGACCCTCAAGAACAAGTCAAAATTTTATTTTAATTGTAGATTCCTGATGGGTTTTTCGAGCTCTCAACTGGGTTGTCTTCCGTTTTTTCTAAGTACCTACTTTTTCGTGCCTCGAAATTTGTGCAACTAGGTGTTGACGAAATTTTCTGGGTATTCACAAAAAATTCTAAGTTTTCAACATCCTTTTCTGGGTACTCTTTAGATCTTCTAGATTTCGTCATCAACGTGCCTCGAAATTTGTGCTAGGGTTTCGTCTTTGAATTAGTGCAGTGTTTTGTTTTTGTTTTGCCTTCACTAGTTTGACCTTAGTGTACGTGATGGCATCTCTAACGAACATAATCCTCGAAAGCAGCCAGAAGTTCAACGGGAAGAATTACAACACCTGGAAGCAGCACATGCTTACGATCTTCAAATATCGTTGCCTCAATCAGATTGTTTTGGGGAACTCACCTCGTCCCACTGTAGTCGGCAAGGATCAAGACAAATGGGATGAACGCAACCGGGAAGCCGTCATGCTCATCCAACTCTCAATCACAGATGAGCAGCTACCTCAGGTACCGTCTGGCAAAACTGCTTCAGAAATATGGGATCACTTGAAGGCCCTTCATGAAACCTCCGACAAGAGCAGAGCATTCTTTCTCAAGAACATGCTCTTTTCCATCATGATGGATGAGAAATTGTCCTTACAGGAACATCTGACGAAGATTAAAGACATTCGTGATCAGTTGGAGGCAATTGGTCGAACAATGGAGGAAGAAGACATGGTCGTCATTACTCTAAAGAGTCTTCCGCATTCGTATGAGCACTTCATCGAGACGTTGAATATCACCTCCACCAATGTTGATCTCAAATTTGAAGATCTTTGCACCAAGCTCTTGCAGCAGGATCAATGGCGACAACAGTTTGGAAGTAGTACCAGTTCAACCTCCATAGAGCAAGCGTTCTCTGCCAAATCTTTTGCTAAGAACAAAAGGAAGGCTCAATCTTCTCAACCAAAGGCTCTAGTTCTTCTCAGGACAGCAAAAAGAAGAAGAATTTTCAATGCAATTATTGCCATAAATATGGTCACATGAAGGTTGATTGTCGAATTCGGATGGCTTCTTAACAAAAGAAGCAGGGAGGGTCTCAACAAAAGGCACATGTCACGGAGCACACTGAGCAGAAAGAGTTTGCATTCTATGCTTTTATGGCCAAGAGAACTACAGATCCAATCCAATCTTCTGCTTGGTATATTGATTCAGGGGCTTCTCCGCATTTTACTCATCATCGAGATTGGTTCACCAAATATGAAGCATTCACTGATTTAGTGATCTTTGGAGGCGGTGAAGAGTACACAATTGTTGGTAAGGGCAATGTTCAGATTCACTGTAGAGGAAGAAATTTACTCTTTCTTGATGTCTACTATGTTCCACGCATGGAACATAATCTTCTCTCCGTTAGCCAGATCATGAAGCATTCTCCTCAGTTGGATGTTATATTCAATTCATCCACTTGCAGCATTGTTGATAAGGAGACACGTACTATGATTGCCATGGGACTTGAGGATCATGGTCTGTATAGACTTGCTGATTCCAATGATTCTCAAGAGCACGTTCTGGCAGCAAAGAGTACTTCCATCAACAAACTTTGGCATCAACGTTATGGGCACTTGAATGTGCATTATCTCTCTCAACTGTCTTAGGAGGGTTTGGTTGCTGATCTACCTGAGATCCAAACTCAAAATCATGGAGTTTGTGGAGCCTATCAAGCTGACAAGCAGCATTGGACACGGTTCTCGGATGGTGATTCTTGGCGAGCCTCCAAGGTACTTCAATTGGTTCACACTAATGTATGTGGACCAATGAACACTCCATTTGTTACTGGTCCAAGTACTTTTTACTATTTGTTGATGATTTCAGTCGCAAAATGTGGGTGTATTTTTTGAAACATAAATCCGATCTGTTCAGTACATTTCAGTAGTATAAGGCCTTAGTTGAGAAGGAATCAGGTTCTCACATTGTTACTCTAAGGTCAAATAATGGGGGGCAGTTTTGTTCAACTGACTTCTCTTCTTTTTGTGCTCAACACGGCATCAAACGCCAACTCACCACACCATACACCCCTCAGCAGAATGGTGTCGTTGAACGTAGGAATCGCACCATTACTGAAATGGCTCGTTCTCTACTGGAGTACAGGAATGTACCTAAGAAATACAGGACTAAAGCAGTTTATATTGCCGTCTACCTCTTAAATCGGTCACCTACACAGGTCGTTAAGAAGATGACTCCAAAAGAAGCTTGGTCAGGACGTAAGCCTAAAGTGAGCCATCTCAAAGTCTTTGGTTCTACAGCTCATGTATGGATTCCCGACGCCAAGCATGCCAAGTTGGCCTCCAAGAGCCAAAAACTTATGTTTACTCGTTACAACGACAATCACAAGGCATACAGGTTGATTGATGTGGAGACGGATCGTCTCATATTCAATCGTGATGTTGTGATTGATGAGACTACTGGTCCATTTGTTCCTACTACCAACCCTGAGGATCAGCCTATGAAGGTTCCTAATGATGGTGTTCGTCTTCCTCTCGGTTCCCCTGATGGGAGGGCTTCAGAGCATTTTGACTCTGAAGATGAGGAATCCACCGGTCATGATATAGCACCACCTGATCTTCCTCCGGATTCATATCCAGATGACTTCGTTCCAGCAATCCCAGAAGATGTTGTTTCTCCTGCTCCAGATGTTGGTACTTCTACTCATCGGCCTAAGTGGTGGCTCAAGACTATTGGAGATCTTCATAATGATGAACTCATTGAGGGTAGATCAACTCGTAACAAGAGCAAGCAGCAAAACACAGTCAATTATGCTCTTATGGCCAACCTACATAGCATCTATGAGCCTCAAACATATTCAGAGGCTAAAGGAATTCCAAAGTGGGAAAAGGCTATGCAGACAAAATAACATAGTCTTTTGAAGAATCACACTTGGGTTCTTTCTGATCTTCCTCCTGGGAAGAAACCTATCAGCTGCAAATGGGTTTATAAGGTCAAGTATCATGTCGATGGCACTTTGGATAAATACAAGGCCAGATTAGTTGCTCGAGGATTCACACAGCGGGAGGGCATTGACTACGAGGAGACTTTTGCTCCTACTACCAAGATGAGCACAATTCGTCTTCTTCTCGCGATTGCAGCCCAATTCAAATGGAGAGTTCATCAGATGGATGTCAAGAGTGCCTTCCTTAATGGTGATTTGCAGGAAGAAGTCTACATGACACAGCCTCCTGGTTTCAAGGTTGCCGGAAAAGAACATCAGGTTTGTAGGCTCGTGAAAGCCCTCTATGGATTGAAACAGCCTCCCCATGCATGGTACATCAGGATTGATCAGTACTTGGTTGATCATGGTTTTCAGCACAGTCCTTCTGACACTAATCTCTATGTCAAGCACTCTAGTGATGATGTTTTGTTTCTTGTTATCTATGTTGATGACTTCATCATTACTGGCAGTTCAACACATTTGATTGCAGCAATCAAACAGGATTTGTGTGAGGCTTTTGACATGACAGATTTGGGGCTTCTCCATTATTGTTTGGGTATTGAAATTTGGCAGACTACTGATGGTAACTTTATCTCTCAGTCTAAATACGCTCAGAGTTTGCTTGACAAATTTCGGATGCAGGATTGCAAAGCTACCTCCACACCTATGGAGAAGGGGCTAAAGTTATCAACCAACTCTGATTCACCTCTGGTTGATGAAACGACATTCAGGCAACTAGTGGGCAGTCTTATCTACCTCACTGCCACTAGACCTGACATCAGTTTTGCAGTGAGCTACATTTCTCGCTTCATGACAGCTCTGAAAGCTGTTCATTGGCTTGCAGCGAAGTGAGTGCTGCGATATGTTAAAGGCACTTCAGATAATGGCATTCTGTATGGAAGATGCAAGGATCCAAAGCTGATTGGTTATACAGATTCAGATTGGGCAGGTTCAGTGAATGACAAAAAATCTACTTCTAAATATGTATTCAGTTTGGGTACAGGTGTTGTAACATGGACCAGCAAGAAGCAACAAGCAGTGGCTCTTTCCTCGACTGAAGCAAAATATCGAGGAACCGTCAAAGCAACATCTGAGGCAATTTGGCTCCGCAGGATGCTTTCTGACATGCACATGTCACAAGCAGGTCCTTCATCCTTGTACACTGATAATCAAGGGGTGCTCAAACTGGCCAAAAATTCAGTCTTCCATGAACGTACCAAGCATGTTGAGCTTCATTGTCACTACATTCGCAAGCTAGTAGAAGACGGATCAATTCAGCTATAGTATGTTCCAACAGCGGATCAAACTGCAGATATTCTCACCAAGTCTCTGAGCCCGGATAAATTTGTCAAATTCAGGGGGCAACTTGGTGTTTTTGACAGATTGACCATTAAGGGAGGGTGTTAGAATATTATATTCTTTGTGTTACTGGTCAATTATCTACTGTAGATTCTACAATAGTCAATAGGTATATAGTAGGTAGATATTTAATATCTACAGTAGGTTTCTACTTCTATTTAATGTAACCTATTTTCTGTTAATGTAAGAATGAAGCTTTTACCATTTTCAGAAACTTGAGTGTGTTGTGTGTTGACTACTGTGTGCATTGTGCAATCAATAATCATGATTCATTTTTATAATTTCCTCAAAGACATGTTCTTCTCTATTTCCTTTTTCATGTTTTTTAAATTTTCTCTGTTTCCTTTTTCATAACTTTAGCTACAGCCATTAAACGGTGGAGCTATTAATTTTTAAATTTTTTCTTTCTATAGCTGTTGTGTTAAACTCTAATGATCTAATCATAATGTCTTTTTGTTTTTTTTTGTGTAAAATTTGAATTATCGAATATGTAATGTCAAATGTGAACTTAGAGGTTAAAACTATGATTATGGAATTTGAAGTATGAACTCTTTAGCTCTTTGACACAATGTGACAATGACATTTAGATTTGAATTTTGACATTTTGTGTATTTAAAATTAATGTTCATTCTTAAACTTTACTACTACTATTGTTTTGAAAGTTCAATGTCATTATATTTTCAGATTTTCTATATATTATAAATTTTTATATTAAAAAAAAATGGCATCTCCAAGTACCCCTATCTCCTATTTTCAAAAAAATGTCGTACCGGTACCCGTACCAATCTCTCGTACCAGCACCAGTACCAGTCTCGCGGCAACTATGCTAATTAGAAATTAGAATACTCGATACTACAATTGTCGAATCCGCAAATGGAAGATTTCTATTATATGATATCAAAACTATCTAATCATAAAGATGATTACAATGAGTAGCATGATATCAAAACAAGTACAAAATCAAAATGTCAAAATGACAAAATATAGTAAAGGAGGCAAAGGCCTCTAATCATCCCTCGAGAGGTCAGCAAACTCCTCATCATTGGAACCACTGGACTCCCCAAAGTCAAGATCCGCCAAAGGAACACCAACCGGCCCTAAATCTGAAGCATCCTCATCTTCATCAATCTGTGATGGCTCCTTTCGCTCTACATCCCATTGTGTTGTTGGGCTCTCCCTGTACACACGTGTCCTGCGGTCAGTGATACACAAGGTACTATGTACAGCCACTAGCTTCTATGCTCTCTTAGAGGTAAGTTTGTTCCTCTTAAGAGAGTGGATGAAGCTATAAGTATACCAATTCCTCTCAAAAGCTGAAGAACTAGAAACCTGAGAGAACAAACGAATGGCTAGTGTGGTAGTCATTGATTTCGGTCCATAACAAGTCCACCACAAAATCAAATCCTCATGTGCCATAGTTCTTATGTCCACCTTTTCCGCAACATTATAACCCCTAAGAGTAGCAAATTTCGTCCACTCAATGCGAATCTTGCCAGCAATTTCAACATCATACATCCTATCAATGCACCTGAAGAACCATTCCTTCACCTCATCATCCTAAATCAGTGTAACTCTACCAAGCCTAGGCATGTACCACTTCGGATTCAATACATAAGCGGCCATGTGCAAGGGAGTGTTTAGGTTGTCCCATCTACACTAAATAATAGGCTGAATGTAAACATTGTAGAATGCTAAAGTGGGGTCCTTCTCTCGCACAACTGCCCTCATCTGACCAAGCATAGAATCAATGCACTCATACACCTCTCCAAGGTTAGGTGCATCCCCATCCCCATATCTGATGACCTGGACAACTGGTTTAATGATGGCGACAGTATATTTTGCATCATTCCAAAATGTTTCACTCTTCACTATCTCCTTCACCCTCCTCCCCTGGTCTGTCCTAGCCCCATCCCACCGATTTCATTCTTGTGTCATAACCATGAGTTGCAATGGCTCTTACAACTCAAGCATTCTCTCCAAAAGAATGAAATAAGATGCATATCTGATCTCAACTGGTTTCAAGAACTCCTTTGCGAAGCTCCTGAAGATTGCATGTAAATTGTGGTGGTTGCAGATATACATCTGCACATCTCTTGCATTGTTGACCACTCCTCTAATCCACTCAGTCTTCCCCATATCCTTGAGTGCATTGTTCATGGCATGCACACAACATGGAGTCCACCAAATATGTCTATATGTTGCCTCAACAAGCCTCCCTGCAACTTTGCATAGATGTGTTGCATTTGTCACTATTTGGAGCACATTTTGTGGCCTAATCTTCTCAATAGCTGTCTAAAGGATGTCAAATTGAAAATCAGCATCTTTTCGATGCCCTGAACAATCAACCACCCTGAGAAAGAATGGGCCCTCTGAGCATGTAAGTATGACATTGATGAGTGGATGATACCTGATGTTTGTCCACCCATCCATAACTATGTTGCATCCAAACTCCTCCCAACATGCCCTCACTATCTCCATCAATGAATTGATCTTGGCATAGTTGTTATCCAAGATCGTAGTCCTCAATTTGTGCTCGCCTGGTGGCACATATGATGCTCCTCCTTTTGTCACCATCGACATCATCTCCTTATAATAAGGAGATCGAGCTACGTGAAATGGGATGCCATTGGAAAAAAAGAATCTGCCAATGGAATCATCTTTCTGATCCTTCAGGTGCACATTAAACAAATCAGCTATGGTGTTAGGTTGACTTTGCATCTTGCGTGTCCCCTTACCCTATTGTGATTCAGCCATAGCACTATAAGTGGATGAACGTCCTGAGGCTGACCCTAACAATGTTCCTGCTCTCTGATGCGATGTAGGAGTAGAAATATGTGGTTGCCTCTACATTTGCTGCCCCTGAATCTGCTGAATAGTCTGAACATGTTGCCTACCAGACAAGGTAGTAGGCATTGGAATTCCCATGCCATCTGGAACACCCCAAAGCTTGTTGAACTCAATTCTGTATTTCAAATTTTTAGGGTCCTTCAAAAATTCACATGCTCCCACACCTTTTTCTAGCCAAAAGAGGAAGTGTCCATTTCCATTTCCTCGTGCCACCACCTGATGACGTTGGGGTTGTTATTCTTGTTGAAAACTGTTTGAGAGGAGATTTGGGATCATAAAGACCCCTAGCCCACTTTGTCAAAAGTTGGGAGGGGCAATCAATAGCAAGTGGTGCACTAGCTATGGAGCTAGTTTGTCCTTTTGGATTTGACCCATGCTCACCCCCCTCATTGGGCTCATCCTCATGCTCAGGTTCATATTCTGATTAGCTTGCACTATGAGAATGAGTTTCCATCCCATTCTCACTCATTTCATGTCCGTGAGAGCTCATTTTGACACTGCATTTCACAAAATGAAAAAAAAAATCAGTAAACACATAGTTTCAGCCTATGCCCTACTTTAAAATTAAAAAAAATAAAACTCTATATTTTAATTTTTTTAACAAATTTTAAATTGTAAAACAAAATCTAAATCAATTTAGAAAATGAAACAACAAGAAATGAAATAAGAAAATGAAACAACAAGAAATGAAAAACCAATGAAAATCAGAAAATAAAATTAAAAATCAGTTAAAAACCCTACCTTTTGCTTGAAAAATCTCTTCAACAAGGTGAAGAATCTTCTTCCTCTTCTTCTTGCTCCTTGTCACTCCTCTTTCACTTGCAATCACTCCTTTCACTCCTCCAATCACTCTTTCCTCAGCTCTTCACTCTTCTTCTTCTTGCTGTAGCAAACAATTAGAAATGAAAATGTGAATAAAAATGAAACTTCGAGGGCCTTTTGAAGGCATGGAAGAGTGTAGATGGGCCCCACATGCCCTCAAGATTTAGGGGGGGACACGTCCCCGAGGTTCACTGGACTTTTTTGAGTTTTTCGAGGGGCAGATCGATTGACGTTAAAACAAATGCCTACTCTCCTACATGTGGATTAAGTGAACTTTCGTTTTGCATTGCATTGATACATAATCCATGGATTTTGTGGCATTGTCTATTTTTGGAACTACTAATACAAAGCAAATATTTTCTTCTTCATGTGGAGTCAGGTTATTGAATTACATTTAGATCAATAGCATGAATGTTAACATGAATCTGTTTTTGTTTGGACTTCATTAATGTTAAATTCTTGAGTAATAAATATAATATTTTGTACATTTTCCTATATCATTTTGTGCATACTCCTAATATCCTATCCATATTTTATTTTTAGAGGCCTTTTTCCTATCTGGATTGACAAGGTGATTCATTCATGCCAAGTCCAAGATCAGTCCACTTCTGGCTACCTTACCTTCAAGAGCAAGAGTCTTTGCAGGCCATAGTCATTAACAATGCATGGACTAAATCAAAAGAATCAAAAGCAAGAGGGGGTTATAATTAAAGTGGCATATGTTAAATGATAATTGCTGAGTAGCTACACCTTACAACTTTTTGGTCATATTTCTAGTCCTTGTTTTGGAGATATTTACAGGCATTCCCTTTTTTTTCAAACTGTCATTCCCACAAAAGATCTCCTGTCACTTTAGTTTCTGAAACGTGTCCCTGTGCTTCCTGCCGTCCTTGTCCCAGAAACACCATGGAATGTAGTTCTTCATCCAATACTATGTTGTGTTGGGCTTGCTTTGCTGCATATTCAACAGCAGCATTTGCAAAATTCTGATTTTCAATGACTTTGTTTATGATTGTATTCTCCTTCCTTTTGTGATAGCTCTTTAGTGGTGCACACCTCACATATAGCCATTTGCACCTACAATACCTGACATCTCCCATGATAGATTTCGGAGACATCAAGGGAGATTCACTATTTAGTATTGATGATTTTTGTATAGATATTCCTATAAATTAAACCAATCTAGAAGAAAGGAAGTTAGTAGTGTCAATAAAAGGCAGGACAGCAGGATATACTCTGTCATCTCTCTGGAGGGCATCCCAGCCTCTGCAGGAGCATCTTGGGGATGGCCCCTTGTGAGGATCTAGACATGGACGACAAGGTGGGGGGGAATGTCACCACTCCCTGAAACAAGTCAAATGTTCCAGGGATACATCCCTTGGGTACACTCAATATCAATCAATAATGAAAAACCCACCTGGCTCTCCTCTGGAAACGGAAAATTTGCTCAAGACACCTTGACTGCAATGAATAGTAACAACCCTCTTAACTATACAATACTTTTTCAATGCCAAAGTTTAAGTATGGTTTCATACACTAACCAGCCCACTAAAATGCAGTTTGTTGCTGACATGGCTACAGGAAAAAGTTGTAATCCCACATTGTTGATTAGGTTAACAGCCCTCTTAACTATACAATACTTTTTCTATGCCAAAGTTTAAGTATGATTTCATACACTAACCAGCCCACTAAAATGCAGTTTGTTGCTGACATGGCAACATGAAAAAGTTGTAATCCCACTTTGTTAATTAGGTCCATATTTACTGCTTGTCACCTCTCTTTTTTCCATTTTATTGTTGTAAAAGCCATTAGTTCCCTTAATCTCTGTTCGAATAAGGCCAACAAAGAAAATTCCTTCCCAAAATTGTAAGCTGATATCCATCCACAAGGCACCACTCAACCCTTATAAAACACATGAAATTTAATGACACCTCTATTCAAATAGCTCTAACAAAGATAAATGACAGCTTTCAATGACACACACAGATGATTGAAGCTAAATCTGAGGTGCAGACAACTCAAGAAAGATTTATAAATCTGGTGGTTGACAATGTTCAATGCCTGATGGACAACCAAATGGCCATACAAACTTGCCTTAACAAGCACGTTGATTGCCCTCAGCTCCTAAGATAAAGTTGCCAAAGTCTAATGAACCCAAACTGAGGTTATTGAGAAATTGCTAAGCAGGGATAAAGTTAACGAACTTGATGGTGGCACTGAACACAACAAACATCAATTGGCAACATAAAGGTCAATTAATGCTGTGAGCTATCCTATGACTGAACTTGCATAAGAATTGGACTGCAATTGCTTGTGCATAAGCTGAACTAAACTGGTCGGTTGGAGTTGAAACAATCAGCTTCTTGAAGAAAGAAATATGGTAGCCTATAACCCAGGGAGTTCACAATGCCTATGCACACATGCTCATCTCAACTACTGAAGATATGCCTCTCTACTATCATATATGATCTATCTCTAGTGTTACATGCTGATGAATATATGTGTGAATGTTGTTTCTTAGCGAAGTTCTTGTTATGTCCCAGTGTAACATATTATGTAACTCCTAAAATATTTTTGACAGACTATGGAATTTTTCAAGTATTATTCTGATCAATATATTTGATTTTTATCCAAAAACCACTAACTATATTTAAATTAGCCTTTAGGTTCTCTCTTCAAGCAAATCTTAATCTAAATTACTTCTGAGAACAGCTGGAATAAGGAATTGGATCTTAACAGTTACAACCATGTAAATTATAAAGAATAATTGAATCCTCTGAGCGAGTCTCTGACAACTCTAACCCAAATGTCAGACAATCTTGGTGTGATTGTTTTATCTTCATCCCTCATTCCTTGTTTTGGCATCGAAGAGCCCTTTACCACTACTCCAATCTTTGGCACAATTACTGGGGTAGCTCATGCCATAACAAAGAACTCTTTTCTTGATTGGTCATAATTTTGGCATCAAGTATTGGTGTAGAAATCTAGTTTTGATCTTTATCCTTGATTTTGGTGCAACTACAATGTACTGGCATCAACCCTCAATTTGGAACATGATGTTAATCAAGATTTGGTGTTCCATCTCAAAGAGGGTTATAGTGCCACCAATAACTGAGGACTTTAACATAAAACAATGCAGATATCAGCATTGTATGATTCTTATTCGATCACTCTTGGCTTTAGTGTTGAAGTTAAACTCTTTTATAAATTTTAAGCCTTAAATTTGACTGAATGTTGATGCTTTTGTGAATAAGGCTTCCCCTCTTGCCAGTTGTTTCCCCCAAATAAGACTTGTCACTAGTTAGAAGTTGGACGTCAACTAATCCTAAACATTAGGGAATTTTGTTGCCAACTGCAGTACTGAATTTCACTACCTTTCATCACAATCCTCTATCAATCCCTCCTGAACACCAAATCGCATGATAAATGTCTCAGAAGAATGTCGGCCAGTGGATTCGTGCACTACACAATTCTAGTAATGCTAAAGACAAGGAATCTCTCAAGCCAAACTGTAACATTCTCAAGAAACTTTATATTGTCACTGCAAGTGTGTAGAAAGTTGAAAAAATTCCAAAAAAAATGGTATATCCAATCTATGAATGCTTGTAAATCATGCAGTAAAGATTAAATAGAAAATGATGGGCACGCCTGCACATCCAAATGGGTAACATAACAGCTCATCATCTCAATACTAAGAACATTGCGTCTAGGTGCACAACAGTCAAGACAAAGATTTATAAATATTCAAAGCATAATGCACTCAATTCTACACATAAAGATGAGCTTCTGAAGTAAGAACAATTAAAGACATAATTCATAACTGCACGCATTAAAGAGAATAAATATGACATATTTGTAAACACTATTACTAATATATCCTTGGACATAACAATACCAAAAGTTGGTTACAAATTATTTTGTACATAGGTCATATCAGCTTTATCTCATTGAATTGGAAGTTAATTTTTAAAAGCTTTTACTGATCTAGTTATGACTGGGTTTTAAAACTAGTTACAGAATTGGAAATAAGATTGCCCATTAAGTGTTCTGGAATCCAAATGCAAAGATGAAGTCGCAGCATGTAGCTCCACTATGCCTTAAGTAGTTTGAGATTGATTAACATCTGAAATGCAATACTAGGATCTATGATGTTGCCATTAATGTCAATTCCCCATATTGCACTTGTTTCATCAAAAAACTATACATATTCATTTCTTCCTAGATTGGAAATTTGGTCTCCATATACAAGAGTTGAGATACGGGAAAGGGTTTTTAAATGATTATATAATAAGAAAAAAATCCTTACATCTACAAACCAAAAAGCAATCAAGAGAAGTTTGCTTATAATCAGATAGGAAACTATCCGAGTCTTTTCTCATCTCTAAGTAGTCAGGAGAATTATTCTTTGCATCCAAACACAGAATTTTGAGCATAGCTTACCTCAATCACATCAAAACCTTGCTCTTTTGCACAGGCATACAAGGCCGCAGATTTTCCACTCTGTAATACAAAATGAATTACATGAAAACAAGGCATCAATATCATGCACATGCTCATTTTTTGTATTTAAATTCAGAGATTAGCAAAGAACTACATTAACTCAAATATATTACACAGAAGAAAGAATGACAGAAATTATACTTATGTCCACAGATGACCAAAACTAGGCCTGTGGAACTCAAGAGTACATCATTATACAATGGAAATTTCTAGGAAGAGAATCATAGAGAGGCACAAAAAGGGGAAGTGCCAAAAACAAAAATGCAATACAGCTGCCCAAAACAGATCAGTCACAATATTAATGAAAACCCCAAAAACTTAAAACCATAGAGATTCAAAATACAAAAAAGGAAGATAAATCCCTATGTGCACTTGTTTTCAAAGTCAATCCTTACAGGTTGGTGCATATTTATCATTGAAAAGGTAAACCATCTTATTATGGGCTGATATAATTCATTATCACTGTGGTTCAAAATATCCACAGCAGAAAACTGTGCAATGAATGTTATATAGTTTACTGTATAATATATTCAGATTCTATCTGTGTAATGAACAGTATGAGTTTCAACTTTTTCCATAGTAACCTACATTGTAAGAAATGCAACGAATCTGTTGCATTTTGAATTTATAAAATCTGCAACACAGGGAAACTATTTTCTAAACACAACAGCCACACAACAGAAACAGCTCCAATTGTGTCCATTGTCTGCCGTTGTACAGCCCTGCAACCTCATTGGCTGTGATGAGGTTGCAATGACCATGCAATGAAAGCAAACAGCGACAAAAATGGAGCCATTTCCTTTGTGAGACCCCTGCAGGAAACCCTAAACTTTTGTTTTAAAAAGTAACCCAAATACAAACATTTAACATTTTTTGGAAATCCAATTTTCCAAAGATAAATATGTGTCACAGCCCCACAGTTTATGTCATTGCAATTTCAAGTGCAGTCAACAGGAAATGAGCAGAAGTTGGCAAGGAGTGAGCAGTAGTCTGCAGGGAATGACCACTAGCACTGAGGATTTGAAAGCATTGCCCTAAACAGGTAAGCCTAAATCTGGTTTCCATTCAGACATGTTAATGTGCTTCTAAGCATTTTCTTGCATTATATATAAGCTTACAAATTCTTATTAGATCAAATCAAGACAAAACAAGGAAATACTTTAAAGCTAGATGAATAATGACAACCATATATACAGCCATCTGGATTAGAAATCCAAGCAATGAAGTTTATTTCTTGTCATTCAGATCTGTCATTGTGGTCGACCTCTAATTAGGTACAGCCTTTCACTTGTATTAATAACTCAATCTTGGGTCAAACTCAGGCACTTTTAGCTGAAATTAGATCTTGTCATGGTATTACCATGATTCAAGTCCCCTGTTTGCATAGTTCATTGTTTCTGCTTGATGATAGAGATTCTAGTTTTGCTAGTACTATAAAGTTATAAATGGGCTATTTAAAGATACTGCAAGAAAAAAAAAACTATTGTAAATGGATGCCATGTTCCTTATATGGGAATGAAGGCAAAAGATTTTATACAAGAAATAACAACAAAAAAGATATTCATCCTCCCATTTTGCTTCTCAAAAGAGTGCAATGGCAGCAGCATGCTTCTATACAAAAACCACATTTTATGTAATCAGTTTGAAAAGTTCTAGTCCTTCCACGTGAGCTTTGCTACATGAATATTTGTGTGTTTTAGATCTCCTGAGTTGAGTTGATCTGTGAAGATGCAGCAAGAAGGCCCTATCAAATTCTCCATTATAGAGACTGTTTAGACCAACTCTATATGGCTCTGCCTCTACCTGTGATCCATCTTTTCCTCTCAACCTTCAGATGCCTGACTCTGCCTCTCTAGATTCTGAACCTTCAAAACATGCAGTTGCTAATCAGGAGGAATAAAATTGGATAAGCACATGCTTCCTCAACATCCTTAAGCACAGATGAAGTTTTGCATATTATCAAAATATGCCACAGAGGTCCAGTGATTGCTTGGATGGCCAACTCTCTTGCATGGTAAAATTTATATCCATCCATAACTGCCATATTTGCATGTCGAAATTATAATCACAGTAGAGTATCCACCTATACCCACCATATGTAAACTTGTACCCATCAAAATCTGTATGTAGTTAGTACTTCATTGTATTCCACACTCCATGTTCCTTCTGCTCATTTCACCTCATTTATTTATTTCTAACCAAACAAGCATTTACTTTTTATTTATATAAAAATGTATAAAAGAATGATTGTTAAGAACAAAATAATACTTATTTATCCTTTCTTTCAGAAAATCTGAATATGATTTTTATAGTCACATTCTGCTTTCTAAAATGAAAGGATAAATAAGTATCATTTCATTGAATCATTTTTCCAGTTTTATTTGACATTTTTATGTAGCCATGTGAAGATTAAGAAAACAGTATTTAATTTTTTAAACCATTATAAAATTCAAGAAGCCCTACTTCTTTCTAGATTCAATCATATGACTTCTCCATGTCAACTCTAAGTCCTCCTAGATTCAACCATGTGACCTTTATCATCTATGTTACCGGTTCGCTCAGGTCAGAGGGCAGGTACCAATCCGGTTCAGCCCGGGTTCAAGGTCCAGGTCTAGTCCAGCTCCGGCTTGGGTCCGGCCCACAGTCTGTAGGTCCAGTGAAATATTGTCTCTCAATTTTTTCTTTGTTTTTAGTAACATATACAATATAGCCAATGCACCTGTTAAGGTTAGATTAAACCACAACGATGCAAATAAGAACTCTAACCAAGAATGGCGCCCTAAAACCACTTAAGGAGGAGGGGCGAGCATATGGTCAGAGGATCCCTAGGATCTACTGAAACAAAGATACAAGAATGTACTTGAAAGAGAAATATTAAACTCAACACCAAGAATGTGCACTCAAGATCCTTTGCAGGCAAGGTGCTAACATATGGTGGAATACTACTACGGAATTGAAATAACAATAAGGCGAATAACCAGCCAAAGACTTCCACGCTACCACCAAACGGTGAGGGGACAAATTACAACATTAAGACTTCCTCTGCTGCGGCAGGCATCCACTAGAACGTGGGAATTCTCCACTTGAAGTGGGTATGAAAGAGGTTACAATATTTCATCCTCACTGGCGGTAAACCATCCAAGGGTGCTTAGTGTGAAATTAAATAACAAGCAGCAATAAATGACTGAAACAGTACTACTGTATCAGCTTACAAAATGAATTAAGAGCTGCAATTTACAATGTCAATTTCACCATGATTCAAGCACCATGCTTATACATTATCTCCATGTCATAATAGAACGAGAGAAGAGGGAGAAATGATAGAAGAACAGCAATTGTTTAATTCTGATCAGCAAACTGTAATTCTGGAAATGTATATCAGCAACTACAGAAAATATGAAAATTGCTCACAACTCATTCAAGGTACCTCCGATAGGCGTGAGATCGAAGCCTTGTTCACTTGAGAGATAGGCGCCCCTGTTGAGACACCAAAACCAGCTCCAAACACCTCCAATTATTTGTGGCACACTTCCCAATGCAAGGACAAATGGTACGGCCCTTGAGAGGGGCGATTTTGTAATATAAAAATGCACACTTTAAATTAAAATCTGAAACTGCTTGGGAATGGTCGCCTGGACCTTGGAAACTTTATTAGCAAATACCCAGAATGATATAAAATTCATACAATCAGATATGAGCAAAAGCTACTTTCAGCTGTATGCAAACAGCAACTGTAAAATTGGAAAAACACATTAATAATTCACCTTGAGGCACAATCTGCTAGTCTGAATGAGAAGCAGCAATGATTCAACTAGGTGTTGTCTTACAAACACGAAATTGAATGAGAACTAGGAGGTCAGCATTCCTCGAAGTAGAAAATGACAAAGCATTTTGACAGCATGACTTTAGCATAATAGTGGATGATCAATATTGAGAACAAACCTCACTTTTAAAGGACAAAGGAAACTGTTCAAGTCTCCCCAAGAGGTACGCCAAAAGACAAGACTCTTCAAATTTCCAAAGGAAGAGTCATACTTCAAAAATACGCCCCCACTTGAGAAAGAGGATTTTAACTAAAATAAAACCTTTGGACTTCTTTATGTGGCGCCACCCTCAAGACCCCTTTTTCAAAACAACTTAAGTTCATTCCTTAGGCCAAGGGGGTCAACTGCAAATTAGAATTAATTGCTCAAGTAATAAAGCATTTCATTAATATTTTAATGGCCAAGGCTTAATGCTGATAACTGCTTACTGCCAGAAGAAGTATTTACTATAAATAGTAAATAATGAGAAAGAACCACAAAAACCTCCATGAATGGAATCCTTTGAAAACATCTCAACAAGCCTACAGGAATCCGGAATAGACTGATGAGCCAATAACAGGATCACTGACAAAAGGGGAACATTACAGTCCGCCCCCCTCGACATTGCTTGTCCTCAAGCAACTGCAAAGCTGGATGTTGCAAAATTTGTTCACCTTCCCAAGTAGCATCTTCAATAGGTAGATTTTTCCATCTTACCAAATACTCCTTGATTGTTCTCCTTCTCAAGGACCGCTCCCTCCTGTCAAGTATCTCTTCTGGAATCAACACCAACTGTCCTTCTTCGTCTAAGGGAGGTAATTCTGACGTAGCTACCACATTATGCCCAAGTGCCTTCTTGAGGCGGGAAACATGGAAGACATTGTGAACCTTGCTTTCTGCTGGAAGCTCCAACTCATATGCCACTTCACCAATCCTTTTGGTGACTCTAAACGGACCATAGAAACGTGGTTTCAATTTTTCTGCACCACTCTTTTTGAGAGAAGACTGTCTGTAGGGCTGAAGCCTCAAGTAAACCATGTCTCCTACCTCAAATGAGCATTCAATACGCTGCTGATCAGCATATAACTTCTGCTGATTTTGGGTTTGCTGCAGATTTTCTTTTAGTGACTTTAAGATGTCTTGATTGTGTTGAAGCATATCTCGTGCCTGGGGAGCTCTACTATCACCAAACACCAAGTCTACAAAGTTAGGAGCATCATACCCATAGAGTGCCATAAAAGGAGACATCTTAGTTGACATGTGATAAGAGGAGTTATAACAAAACTCTCCCAAATGAAGCCACTTAACCCAAGCCCTTTGCTGCCCTGAAACATAATTTCTAAGGTAGCCTTCTAACCACTTATTGACAATCTCTATTTGCCCATCCGTTTGCAGATGATAACTAGTGCTTGGGGTGAGCACTGTACCACTCAATCTAAAAATCTCTTGCCAAAACACACTTAGGAACTTGCTGTCCCTATCACTGACAATGGTCTTAGGCAACCCATGCAAACGGAAAACTTCTCTAAAGAATAACTCAGCTACTTGAGCTGCTGTAAATGTTGTAGTGATAGCAAAAAAATGAGCATACTTGGTTAATCTATCTACCACAACATAAATGCAATCACGGCCTTGCACCTTAGGTAAACCGGTGATGAAATCCATCGCAATACTTTCCCATTTCTGATTTGGAATAGGTAGGGGCTGCAGCAAACCAGCAGGAAAAGAATGTTCATTTTTATTCCTTTGACATGTAGGACATTCTCTTATGTAGTTCATGACTTCTTCCTTCATTCCCTTCCAAGCAAACCTTTCTCTTATCTACTTGTAAGTCTTGAACATACCATGGTGACCAGCAAGAGGAACATCATGAAATAACTGAAAAATCTTCCTCTTAAGCTTGGATTCGGGTACCAAAAAGATCCTACCTTTATACATAATCAACCCATCAACCAAATGATACCTTTCATCAACCAAATGGCCTTCTATAAGGCTGGTAGTAAACTGATTTTTTGCATAATCAGCAGTAATCGATTCTCTCCAATTTGTTGAAAGCTCACAAAGTGATTGTAAATAAGGCCTTCTGGACAAAGCATCCACAACAACATTGTTCTTCCCCTTGACATACTCGATATCAAAGTCATAAGCTTGAAGCTTGCTTACCCATTTTTGTTGCCTTTCATTCAAATCCTTTTGTCTCATGAAATGTTTGAGACTATTATGATCAGTTTTAACCACAAATTTACTTCCCACCAAGTATTGGCGGAATTTGGACAAAGCATGCATGATGGCAAGCATCTCTTTGTCATAAATTGAATACAACTTTTCTGATCCTCTCAATTTTCTGCTCTCAAAGACAATAGGGTGTTTATCTTGCATAAGAACAGCTCCAACTCCCTCTCCTGAAGCATCACATTGTAATTCAAAAGGCTTTTTAAAATCAGGTAAAGCCAATAGGGGACATGAACTCATAATTTGTTTGAACTTATCAAACACTCCTTGTGCTTTATCTGTCCATAGGAAAGCTCCCTTTTTGGTGAGATCTGTAAGAGGCGCTGCCATGTGAGAATACCCCTTGACAAATCTTCTATAAAACCCACATAAGCCCAAAAATCCCTTCAAGTGGGTCAGATTTTTTGGAGGTGACCAATCAACAATGGCTCTAATCTTTTCAGGATCAACTTTGACCCCTTTTGAACTGATAATGTGGCCGAGATAGAGAAGCTCAGTCATCCCAAACTCACATTTTGATTCTTTGGCAAACATACATTCAGCCTCCAAAATGCTAAGCACTTCCTCCAAGTGCTGAAGGTGCTCCTCCCAAGATTTACTGAAAACAAGAATGTCATCAAAGAAAATAAGCACAAACTTTCTCAACTGCTGCCTGAAAGTCTTGTTCATACATGACTGGAATGTTGCTGGAGCGTTAGTCAAACCGAATGGCATGACAAGGAATTCAAAATGCCCATAGTGACATCTAAAGGCTGTTTTCTCAATATCCCCTTCTCTCATTCTGATTTGATGGTAACCGGAACGGAGATCAATCTTTGAAAAGTACATAGCCCCATGGAGCTCATCAATAAGCTCATCTATCCTAGGGATAGGATATCTATTCTTGATAGTCTTCTGATTCAATGCACAATAATCAACACACATCCGCATTGTACCATCTTTCTTTTTGACCAATACTACTGCTGAAGCAAATGGGCTTTTGCTTGGTCTGATGAACCCTACCTCAAGAAGTTCTTTGATAGTCTTTTCTATCTCATCCTTCTGCTTCTTTGGGTTAAGGAGTAGTAATGACAGGTTTGGCACCTTCTTCTAATTCAATCACATGCTCACACCCTCTTTCAGGTGGTCTCCCCGAAGGTAAATCGCCAAAAACCTTGCTCTTTTTAGAAAGAAGAGCTTGTATATCCGGTGGGTAGTGTCTCTTTTCTACAATCGGATCTGCTGGTAAGATCATACACTCTACTGCCCACTCAACTTGATCATGACGGATCAGCCTCTCCATTCGTTTCAAGGATACAACCCGAGGCCCTCCATTGGACATGCCTCTTAAAACCACCTTCTTCCCATCAACTTGGAATTTCAATTCCTTAATTTGCAGATTTAAAATGATCTCTCCAAGAAATCGCAGCCATTGTATTCCCAAAACAGCATCGGTATCACCAATGCCAATCGCATAGAAATCATCCTTCACCTCATAATTCCCCAATTGCATAGAGAGGTTAGGAATTTTCTTGGTGCATGATATGGTAAAGCCATCTGCTACCATAACTTTGAATCCTTCAAAGTCTTCAGTCTTCAATCCTCTTTTAGTAACCAAGCCTTCATCAATAAAATTGTGAGTTGCTCCAGTATCAATTAGTGCAACAATCCTTTGAGAATTAACCATTCCTCGTACTCGAAAGGATTCGTTCTTTTGAAAACTAGATAGTTGGGCAAAAGCATTACCCTCTCCAACTTCCGGTTCCTCTTCAGGGGCTTCTTCTTCATCATCACTTGCTGTTTCGTACTGCTGATCTAGTGGATCAGATTCTGATCCATAATCAGAATAACCCTCCATTTGTTGAACTTTACCCTTTCCATAACAGCGGTGACCCCTTGTCCAAGGTTCACGACAAGTATAACAAACTCCCTCTTTTCTGAGCTGATCACGGAGTTCATCAGATATTCTTTGTGGATACTTGTTGGGCTGATTAGGGGTGAACTTCTTCTTATCATTTTTGAATGGTTTAGGCTGAAATTTTGGCCTAGGAGCAGCCAACTCCATGCTCCTTGCTTTCTTGATTGCTTCATCCAATGTTGGAGGATCAAAAGCTTTGACCCATCCCTTCAAAGGCTCCATCAAACCTTCAACAAACAAAACCACAAGTCTTCTTTCAGTAATGTTGGGCACCATTACCGACAACCTTTGAAAATCAGCGACATAGGTATCTAAAGGTCCGTGTTGTTTCAATTGTGCCAATTCTCGGAAACTCAACTCAGGATCTCTAGTATCAAATCTTTCAATTAGTTTGTTGGTAAACTCCTCATAAGTATGGATAAGGTTATGGCCAAGAGTAACTAAACCATGAGTCCACCATTCATGAGCCACTCCATCCAAGTGCAATGTGGCAAACTTAATTGCATCTTCCTCCGGCATTGGTCTAAGTGAGAGATAATTATCTAATTTCTGAACCCAAGCTCTTGCTGCACACTTATTACTTCCATCAAAATGATCCAAAGTAATCTTACCCAATGCTTGCTGAAAATCATTCCTATGATTTGTGAAAGGGCGTTGTTCATTCCTTCCACCATTCCTTCTGCTTCTTTGATTCATAAATTGATCAAAGGTCCATGCATCTCTCATATCAGGGGGTAAAGAAATGTACTCCATATAAGCTTGCCTAGCATCATCAGCAAAAGGTACTCCAATTTCAGGTTGTTGTTCATCCCTTGGAGTGAATGTAGGGAGGAGGGGTCTGGATGAAGACCCTCTTGTATTTGCAACATGCTGTCCAACAGTTCTATCCCTTCCATTAATTGCTGAAGCATTATGACCACTGTTATTGCTGTTTTCACCAGCATTATTTGTTTGGGGCTGAATATGAATTTGAGTAGTTTGCTGATCCAATTTATCCAGCAAACGTGCCATCAACTCTAACATGTTATCAAACTTTTTTTTTGCTCTTGCATCTTTTTCCTCCATCGAAAGACGAGACTCTTCTGACATTCTCTCAACTGTTATACCCGTTTCCCTCAAAGCTTCTGACAAAGTATCTGCTTCTGGTACTGGCGGAAACTGTAACTGAGATCTAGCCTGATTTCTAATGAAGTATCTGGTTGCTCTGTCACTCATCTGTCAACTGAAAGCCTAGAAGACACAGGATGGCAGGAACTTCGATTCTGATACCACTGAAATATTCTCTCTCAATTTTTTCTTTGTTTTTAGTAACATTTACAATATAGCCAAGGCACCCGTTAAGGTTAGATTAAACCAAAACGATGCAAATCAGAACTCTAACCAAGAATGGCGCCCTAAAACCACTTAAGGAGGAGGGGCGAGCATATGGTCAGAGGATCCCTAGGATCTACTGAAACAAAGATACAAGAATGTACTTGAAAGAGAAATATTAAACTCAACACCAAGAATGTGCACTCAAGATCCTTTGCAGGCGAGGTGCTAACATATGGTGGAGTACTACAGCAGAATTGAAATAACAATAAGGCGGATAACCAGCCAAAGACTTCCACGCTACCACCAAACGGTGAGGGGACAAATTACAACATTAAGACTTCCTTTGCTGCGGCAGGCATCCACTAGAACGTGGGAATTCTCCACTTGAAGTGGGTATGAAAGAGGTTACAATATTTCATCCTCACTGGTGGTAAACCATCCAGGGGTGCTTAGTGTGAAATTAAATAACAAGCAGCAATAAATGACTGAAACAGTACTACTGTATCAGCTTACAAAAATGAATTAAGAGTTGCAATTTACAATGTCAATTTCACCATGATTCAAGCACCATGCTTATACATTATCTCCATGTCATAATAGAACGAGAGAAGAGGGAGAAATGATAGAAGAACAGCAATTGTTTAATTCTGATTAGCAAACTGTAATTCTGGAAATGTATATCAGCAACTACAGAAAATATGAAAATTGCTCACAACTCATTCAAGGTACCTCCGATAGGTGTGAGATCGAAGCCTTGTTCACTTGAGAGATAGGCGCCCCTGTTGAGACACCAAAACCAGCTCCAAACACCTACAATTATTTGTGGCACACTTCCCAATGCAAGGACAAATGGTACGGCCCTTGAGAGGGGCGATTTTTTAATATAAAAATGCACACTTTAAATTAAAATCTGAAACTGCTTGGGAATGGTTGCCTGGACCTTGGAAACTTTATTAGCAAATGCCTAGAATGATATAAAATTCGTACAATCAGATATGAGCAAAAACTACTTTCAGCTGTATGCAAACAGCAACTGTAAAATTGGAAAAACACATTAATAATTCACCTTGAGGCACAATCTGCTAGTCTGAATGAGAAGCAACAATGATTCAACTAGGTGTAGTCTTACAAACACGAAATTGAATGAGAACTAGGAGGTCAGCATTCCTCGAAGTAGAAAATGACAAAGCATTTTGACAGCATGACTTTAGCATAATAGTGGATGATCAATATTGAAAACAAACCTCACTTTTAAAGGACAAAGGAAACTGTTCAAGTCTCCCC
>CM021101.1:483118667-483136143 GCA_007115665.2 Sequoiadendron giganteum | reverse complement strand
TCAACACCAACTGTCCTTCTTCGTCTAAGGGAGGTAATTCTGACGTAGCTACCACATTATGCCCAAGTGCCTTCTTGAGGCGGGAAACATGGAAGACATTGTGAACCTTGCTTTCTGCTGGAAGCTCCAACTCATATGCCACTTCACCAATCCTTTTGGTGACTCTAAACGGACATAGAAACGTGGTTTCAATTTTTCTGCACCACTCTTTTTGAGAGAAGACTGTCTGTAGGGCTGAAGCCTCAAGTAAACCATGTCTCCTACCTCAAATGAGCGTTTAATACGCTGCTGATCAGCATATAACTTCTGCTGATTTTGGGCTTGCTGCAGATTTTCTTTTAGTGACTTTAAGATGTCTTGATTGTGTTGAAGCATATCTCGTGCCTGGGGAGCTCTATTATTACCAAACACCAAGTCTACAAAGTTAGGAGCATCATACCCATAGAGTGCCATAAAAGGAGACATCTTAGTTGACATGTGATAAGAGGAGTTATAACAAAACTCTCCCAAATGAAGCCACTTAACCCAAGCCCTTTGCTGCCCTGAAATATAATTTCTAAGGTAGCCTTCTAACCACTTATTGACAATCTTTGTTTGCCCATCCGTTTGCGGATGATAACTAGTGCTTGGGGTGAGCACTGTACCACTCAATCTAAAAATCTCTTGCCAAAACACACTTAGGAACTTGCTGTCCCTATCACTGACAATGGTCTTAGGCAACCCATGCAAACGGAAAACTTCTCTAAAGAATAACTCAGCTACTTGAGCTGCTGTAAATGTTGTAGTGATAGCAAAAAAGTGAGCATACTTGGTTAATCTATCTACCACAACATAAATGCAATCACGGCCTTGCACCTTAGGTAAACCGGTGATGAAATCCATCGCAATACTTTCCCATTTCTGATTTGGAATAGGTAGGGGCTACAGCAAACCAGCAAGAAAAGAATGTTCATTTTTATTCCTTTGACATGTAGGACATTCTCTTATGTAGTTCATGACTTCTTCCTTCATTCCCTTCCAAGCAAACCTTTCTCTTATCTGCTTGTAAGTCTTGAACATACCATGGTGACCAGCAAGAGGAACATCATGAAATGACTGAAAAATCTTCCTCTTAAGCTTGGATTCGGGTACCAAAAAGATCCTACCTTTATACATAATCAACCCATCAACCAAATGATACCTTTCATCAACCAAATGGCCTTCTATAAGGCTGGTAGTAAACTGATTTTTTGCATAATCAGCAGTAATCGATTCTCTCCAATTTGCTGAAAGCTCACAAAGTGATTGTAAATAAGGCCTTCTGGACAAAGCATCCACAACAACATTGTTCTTCCCCTTGACATACTCGATATCGAAGTTATAAGCTTGAAGCTTGCTTACCCATTTCTATTGCCTTTCATTCAAATCCTTTTGTCTCATGAAATGTTTGAGACTATTATGATCAGTTTTAACCACAAATTTACTTCCCACCAAGTATTGGCGGAATTTGGACAAAGCATGCATGATGGCAAGCATCTCTTTGTCATAAATTGAATACAACTTTTCTGATCCTCTCAATTTTCTGCTCTCAAAGACAATAGGGTGTTTATCTTGCATAAGAACAGCTCCAACTCCCTCTCCTGAAGCATCACATTGTAATTCAAAAGGCTTTTTAAAATCAGGTAAAGCCAATAGGGGACATGAACTCATAATTTGTTTGAACTTATCAAACACTCCTTGTGCTTTATCTGTCCATAGGAAAGCTCCCTTTTTGGTGAGATCTGTAAGAGGCGCTGCCATGTGAGAATACCCCTTGACAAATCTTCTATAAAACCCACATAAGCCCAAAAATCCCTTCAAGTGGGTCAGATTTTTTGGAGGTGACCAATCAACAATGGCTCTAATCTTTTCAGGATCAACTTTGACCCCTTTTGAACTGATAATGTGGCCGAGATAGAGAAGCTCAGTCATCCCAAACTCACATTTTGATTCTTTGGCAAACATACATTCAGCCTCCAAAATGCTAAGCACTTCCTCCAAGTGCTGAAGGTGCTCCTCCCAAGATTTACTGAAAACAAGAATGTCATCAAAGAAAATAAGCACAAACTTTCTCAACTGCTGCCTGAAAGTCTTGTTCATACATGACTGGAATGTTGCTGGAGCGTTAGTCAAACCGAATGGCATGACAAGGAATTCAAAATGCCCATAGTGACATCTAAAGGCTGTTTTCTCAATATCCCCTTCTCTCATTCTGATTTGATGGTAACCGGAACGGAGATCAATCTTTGAAAAGTACATAGCCCCATGGAGCTCATCAATAAGCTCATCTATCCTAGGGATAGGATATCTATTCTTGATAGTCTTCTGATTCAATGCACAATAATCAACACACATCCGCATTGTACCATCTTTCTTTTTGACCAATACTACTGCTGAAGCAAATGGGCTTTTGCTTGGTCTGATGAACCCTACCTCAAGAAGTTCTTTGATAGTCTTTTCTATCTCATCCTTCTGCTTCTTTGGGTTAAGGAGTAGTAATGACAGGTTTGGCACCTTCTTCTAATTCAATCACATGCTCACACCCTCTTTCAGGTGGTCTCCCCGAAGGTAAATCGCCAAAAACCTTGCTCTTTTTAGAAAGAAGAGCTTGTATATCCAGTGGGTAGTGTCTCTTTTCTACAATCGGATCTGCTGGTAAGATCATACACTCTGCTGCCCACTCAACTTGATCATGACGGATCAGCCTCTCCATTCGTTTCAAGGATACAACCCGAGGCCCTCCATTGGACATGCCTCTTAAAACCACCTTCTTCCCATCAGCTTGGAATTTCAATTCCATAGTTTGCAGATTTAAAATGATCTCTCCAAGAGATCGCAGCCATTGTATTCCCAAAACAGCATCGGTATCACCAATGCCAACCACATAGAAATCATCCTTCACCTCATAATTCCCCAATTGCATAGAGAGGTTAGGAATTTTCTTGGTGCATGATATGGTAAAGCCATCTGCTACCATAACTTTGAATCCTTCAAAGTCTTCAGTCTTCAATCCTCTTTTAGTAACCAAGCCTTCATCAATAAAATTGTGAGTTGCTCCAGTATCAATTAGTGCAACAATCCTTTGAGAATTAACCATTCCTCGTGCTCGAAAGGATTCGTTCTTTTGAAAACTAGATAGTTGGGCAAAAGCATTACCCTCTCCAACTTCTGGTTCCTCTTCAGGGGCTTCTTCTTCATCATCACTTGTTGTTTCGTACTGCTGATCTAGTGGATCAAATTTTGATCCATAATCAGAATAACCCTCCATTTGTTGAACTTTACCCTTTCCATAACAGCGGTGACCCCTTGTCCAAGGTTCACGACAAGTATAACAAACTCCCTCTTTTCTGAGCTGATCACGGAGTTCATCAGATATTCTTTGTGGATACTTGTTGGGCTGATTAGGAGTGAACTTCTTCTTATCATTTTTGAATGGTTTAGGCTGAAATTTTGGCCTAGGAGCAGCCAACTCCATGCTCCTTGCTTTCTTGATTGCTTCATCCAATGTTGGCGGATCAAAAGCTTTGACCCATCCCTTCAAAGGCTCCATCAAACCTTCAGCAAACAAAACCACAAGTCTTCTTTCAGTAATGTTAGGCACCATTACCGACAACCTTTGAAAATCAGCAACATAGGTATCTAAAGATCCGTGTTGTTTCAATTGTGCCAATTCTCGGAAACTCAACTCAGGATCTCTGGTATCAAATCTTTCAATTAGTTTGTTGGTAAACTCCTCATAAGTATGGATAAGGTTATGGCCAAGAGTAACCAAACCATGAGTCCACCATTCATGAGCCACTCCATCCAAGTGCAATGTGGCAAACTTAATTGCATCTTCCTCCGGCATTGGTCTAAGTGAGAGATAATTATCTAATTTCTGAACCCAAGCTCTTGCTGCACACTTATTACTTCCATCAAAATGATCCAAAGTAATCTTACCCAATGCTTGCTGAAAATCATTCCTATGATTTGTGAAAGGGCGTTGTTCATTCCTTCCACCATTCCTTCTGCTTCTTTGATTCATAAATTGATCAAAGGTCCATGCATCTCTCATATCAGGGGGTAAAGAAATGTACTCCATATAGGCTTGCCTAGCATCATCAACAAAAGGTACTCCAATTTCAGGTTGTTGTTCATCCCTTGGAGTGAATGTAGGGAGGAGGGGTCTGGATGAAGACCCTCTTGTATTTGCAACATGCTGTCCAACAGTTCTATCCCTTCCATTAACTGCTGAAGCATTATGACCACTGTTACTGCTGTTTTCACCAGCATTATTTGTTTGGGGCTGAATATGAATTTGAGTAGTTTGCTGATCCAATTTATCCAGCAAACGTGCCATCAACTCTAACATGTTATCAAACTTTTTTTCTGCTCTTGCATCTTTTTCCTCCATCGAAAGACGAGACTCTTCTGACATTCTCTCAACTGTTATACCCGTTTCCCTCAAAGCTTCTGACAAAGTATCTGCTTCTGGTACTGGCGGAAACTGTAACTGAGATCTAACCTGATTTCTAATGAAGTATCTGGTTGCTCTGTCACTCATCTGTCAACTGAAAGCCTAGAAGACACAGGATGGCAGGAACTTCTGCTCAGATACCACTGAAATATTCTCTGTCAATTTTTTCTTTGTTTTTAATAACATTTACAATATAGCCAATGCACCCGTTAAGGTTAGATTAAACCACAACGATGCAAATAAGAACTCTAACCAAGAATGGCGCCCTAAAACCACTTAAGGAGGAGGGGCGAGCATATGGTCAGAGGATCCCTAGGATCTACTGAAACAAAGATACAAGAATGTACTTGAAAGAGAAATATTAAACTCAACACCAAGAATGTGCACTCAAGATCCTTTGTAGGCGAGGTGCTAACATATGGTGGAGTACTACTGCGGAATTGAAATAACAATAAGGCGGATTACCATCCAAAGACTTCCACGCTACCACCAAACGGTGAGGGGACAAATTACAACGTTAAGACTTCCTCTGCTGCGGCAGGCATCCACTAGAACGTGGGAATTCTCCACTTGAAGTGGGTATGAAAGAAGTTACAATATTTCATCCTCACTGGCAGTAAACTATTCAGGGGTGCTTAGTGTGAAATTAAATAACAAGCAGCAATAAATGACTGAAACAGTACTACTGTATCAGCTTACAAAATGAATTAAGAGCTGCAATTTACAATGTCAATTTCACCATGATTCAAGCACCATGCTTATACATTATCTCCATGTCATAATAGAACGAGAGAAGAGGGAGAAATGATAGAAGAACAGCAATTGTTTAATTCTGATCAGCAAACTGTAATTCTGGAAATGTATATCAGCAACTACAGAAAATATGAAAATTGCTCACAACTCATTCAAGGTACCTCCGATAGGCGTGAGATCGAAGCCTTGTTCACTTGAGAGATAGGCGCCCCTGTTGAGACACCAAAACCAGCTCCAAACACCTCCAATTATTTGTGGCACACTTCCCAATGCAAGGACAAATGGTACGGCCCTTGAGAGGGGCGATTTTGTAATATAAAAATGCACACTTTAAATTAAAATCTGAAACTGCTTGGGAATGGTCGCCTGGACCTTGGAAACTTTATTAGCAAATGCCCAGAATGATATAAAATTCATACAATCAGATATGAGCAAAAGCTACTTTCAGCTGTATGCAAACAGCAACTGTAAAATTGGAAAATCACATTAATAATTCACCTTGAGGCACAATCTGCTAGTCTGAATGAGAAGCAACAATGATTCAACTAGGTGTTGTCTTACAAACACGAAATTGAATGAGAACTAGGAGGTCAGCATTCCTCGAAGTAGAAAATGACAAAGCATTTGACAGCATGACTTTAGCATAATAGTGGATGATCAATATTGAGAACAAACCTCACTTGTAAAGGACAAAGGAAACTGTTCAAGTCTCCCCAAGAGGTACGCCAAAAGACAAGACTCTTCAAATTTCCAAAGGAAGAGTCATACTTCAAAAATACGCCCCCACTTGAGAAAGAGGATTTTAACTAAAATAAAACCTTTGGACTTCTTTATGTGGCGCCACCCTCAAGACCCCTTTTTCAAAACAACTTAAGTTCATTCCTTAGGCCAAGGGGGTCAACTGCAAATTAGAATTAATTGCTCAAGTAATGAAGCATTTCATTAATATTTTAATGGCCAAGGCTTAATGCTGATAACTGCTTACTGCCAGAAGAAGTATTTACTATAAATAGTAAATAATGAGAAAGAACCACAAAAACCTCCATGAATGGAATCCTTTGAAAACATCTCAACAAGCCTACAGGAATCCGGAATAGACTGATGAGCCAATAACAGGATCACTGACAAAAGGGGAACATTACATCCAGCCATGCCGGACCTGTGACGAACCTGATTCAAACCAAAGAAAAAAAACACCCAGCCACAACTTTTCAACCTTCTTTGCAATTTTTTAATATTTTTTTGAGTTGCTTTCTGACTTTTTAAACATTAAAATATTCCTCCAACCCTAATTCATGCCTCCTAACACAGCAAATAGGCAAAAACATACTCATTTATCAATTTGTGAATGAAAAACAAGATTTTTTACCTCCATTTCTGAACTCTATTTCTTTCTTGCACAAGCACAAATAGAGTTGAAGGTTGATCATTGATTGTTCAAAGTTGGTTGTTGTGCTATTCCTAAGCACTTGCGAGTGTTTGTTTGTAGCCAAGAAGATTGTAGAGGAAGATTTCTTCAAAAGAGATAGGTTTTTTGAAGTTTTTTGGTTTTTTTTTCTACATTGTTTTTTACAAATGAACTCTTTTGTTTTGTTTTTAAGTTTCTGTTTTGTTTTCATTCTTCTAGGTGTCTATAACACATGTTCAATTTTTTGAAATAAATTAAGTTATTTAGTTTCAATACTTTGAAATTTTGAATAAATGGAATGTGTTGTGCCTTAGGTATTACAATGGCAACCGGTTCTAGCTCCTCAAACCAATCTCGTTTCAAAGCAGGCCCAAACTCTCCCCTTTGGAAATATGTTGAAATGGTTCAACAACTTGCAGGTGGCGGAGGATATGATTGGATTTGTAGTCATTGCAATGTTAAATATTCGAGCTCATACAGTCGAGTGAAAGGGCACTTGTGCAAGATCCTTGGTACAAGCATCAAAGCTTATCCAAGTGCAGATAAAAAGGGCATTCCAGAAGCCCAAATACTCGCATATATTGATGAGCAAGAAAGAGCAGACCAAGCACAAGGTCATAAATCAAGTCATCCTTTGATAAAGAAAGGATCTCGAGAGATGAAGCCCCCTACGTCGCCTTCCCATTTTCCACCTACAGAGAGCCATCCATTGTCGTTCAAGACGTAGCGAGATGTGTGTATGCCAATGAATTGGCATTCAATGTTGTTCGTTCACCATATTGGTAAAAAATGGTGAAATCTATTAATGAGGCTCCAAAGGGGTATAAGGGCCCAAGTTTTGAGAAGGTGTGTTGCACCTTATTAGATAAAGAGGTGAAATATGTGGACTCCTCTTTGAAGCCCATAAGGGGTTCGTGGATCGAAACAAAGGTGACCATCGTTTCTGATGGATGGAAAGATGCAAAAAATCACCCATTGATCAATGTTATTGCAGTGTCCTCTTAAGGGGCAATGTTTTTGAGAGCATTGGATTGTGAAGGAGAGGTGAAGGATAGTGCATTTATTGCTAACATCCTTTGTCAAGCTATTGAAGAAGTGGGCCATCAAAATGTTGTGCAAGTTGTAACTGACAATGCAAAAAAATGTAGGGTTGTCAGGTTATTGGTTGAGGAGAGGTATTCACACATTTTTTGGACACCTTGTGCTATCCACTCCCTCAACCTAATGCTACAAAAAAAACGAACCAAAATTGAGTGGATCAAAGAGGTGTATGTTGAGGTCAAAGACATCCAAATGTTCGTCACCAACCACCATATGTCACAAGGCATATTTAGATCCTTCTCGAAATTGGAGCTGTTCAAGGTAAGGTAAATAATAAACACATTTCACTTTAATAATATTTTAAATTTTAAATTTTAATTTTTGTAAACTAAAATTTTATTTTATTTTGATTTTCAAACAGGTTGTTGAGACCCATTTTGCCTCAAACACAATTGTGTTGATATGACTTGTGAAGGTTCGTGAGGCACTCTCTAATATGGTCATCAGCCCTAATTGGTTTGTATGGAGGCAATCTAGCATTGAAAGGGAAACAAATGTTAAGCAAATGATCCTAGATGACAGTCGATGGGATCATGTTGAGTATCTCCTTAGTTTCATTGAGCCCATATTGAGCATGATCCATTATACTAACATGGATAGACCTTGTTTGGGCGAAGTATGGCATCAACTCAATGATCAAGAAGATGAAAACAATCATCAATGCAAAAGAAAAAGATCCTAAAGAAAAGTTCTTCAAAGAGCTACATCAAATCATTGTAGAGAGATGGAACGAAATGACCACTATGTTGCATCTTCTTGTCTTTGCATTGAGTTCTATAGTGTTGAGCTACTCTCTGTGACATCAAGAGTTGCCCCATATAGAGATGTTGAAGTGGCTCAAGGGTGCAAGGCAACACTTCATAGACTCTTCACTGATTGTGACCATCGTGATCTAGTGAGGGCTCATAGTTGGTGGTACTTCCATGACCAAGAATACATGTGCCTCCAACCTATTGCAATAAAAAAATTATCCCAAGTAAGTTATATAGTTGAAATCTTTTATCTTTTAAATTTAAGTTTTATATTTTGTAATTTTAATTTTAGTTTATATTTTAATTAGTTAAATTTTGTAACTCTTTAACTTTAATTTCATCTTAATAGGTTGCTAGTTCATCTTCTTCTGAGAGGAATTGGAACACATACTCCTTCATCCACTTAATAAAACGTAATAGACTACATTCAAAAAAGGCAGAGGACTTGGTGTATGTCCATTCAAACTTGTGCCTCATTAAAAACAAACAAAGTTCCTACAAAGAAGGAGACACAAGGAAGTGGGATATTGAGCCAAAGGGTCTTGAATTGGATGCTTCCACAAGCCACTTAGCTGCACTTGATATTGATGATAACTATGAGCCTAAGGCAGCTAGTGAGCACGAGAGTGCTAGTGGTAGTGCTCGTGCAAGTGCCATTGACGATATTTGTGGTTCTTCTGAATTACCACAACATGTATCATCTAATATGGATGTCAATGATGATATTTTTGATGACCCGTATGATTGATCAATGATGGCTGATTGTAAGCACTTGATATTGTTATGTTTTAGCTTTAATTTATATCATGACATTTGAGTATCACTAATATTTTATTATTTGACATGAAAATGGTGGTGTATTTTTGCTATGTTATTTGACAATCAATATGGTGGTGTATCTTGAACTTAATTACTGCTGCAAATATGTATATATTTCTGATTTTTATATGTTTTTGTATTAACGAACCCAACCCCAAAAAGAATTATACATGAACCTGCGAACTGAACCCTTGAACCCAAACCGATAACTTAGTTTATCAAAGTAGTAGTACACACCTTTGTCAGTAAGCTCCTTTAAGATGTACATTGAATGTCAATTCTACTTGTCTTATAGAGTACACACCTTCGCCATTAGATCCATTTAAGATGTGCATTTCCTATAAAACAACCTTGCTTGAAACAGATGTTTAAAAAAATTATTTATTTCATTAATTTTCTTCCCCTACATTATCACTAATTAACAAATCCTATGACTTTTATGCAATGTTATGTTATTTAGAGAAGCACTATATGGTAAACTATGTTTGTAGTTTAAGTAAAAAGCAATTAAACGAATAAACATTTGAAACTTTTACATTCAATAATTTAAGAAGAAACCTTCTAAAAAAGATTTATGGGAAAATTTTCAACCATAACCATTTTACAAAATGTGGATGGTGCATTTGGAAAGCTATTTTTCGGTTGCGGCATGTCATTTAACACTCCTCAGTCCCCATTATGAAAAGATGCAGTACATACAATCAATAATGCTCCAAAGATGTATGTGCTTCCTAGTTATCAAAAGCTTTGGACAGATGTTTTAAATGATGCCAAAGCACAAGTTCAAGCTAAACTAAGAGTATGCTCTTTCCCAAAATACTGAACCCGCATAGAGGTGGGAATTCTGAATAGGGATGACGAATGTGTGGGGAGATGTCTTCAACTTTGTGTGGATGAGGATCAGTTTTCAATTTTATGCTGTTTACATGGATATGGGTAATAAATATGCTCATTAAGAGCATCCACATACCTCTTTTGGGTCATGACATCTTTGATGATGTGGAAGTGGTGTTGTTTAAATTGTTTGCAAGCAACCAAATGCTCATTGTCCAAGGCCATATGGAGAATATAACTGGTTAACATAGAGGTGCTAGGGATGTTCTTTGACCCAATAGGGTGAAGGAAAATTCAACAAAATTTGAAGTTGGCTAGAGAGGTCAAGTATTCATTGCATCTAGAGTGGCAAGGTCAAGTACCCCTTGCATCTAGAGTGGCAATATCCAATTTGTTGGGTAGAAAAGCTTAGATGAGACTAGAAAAGGTGGGTGGTAGGAAAGAAACCATTGTTCTGGGAGGGGATGGAGACTTGTATTTGTTTCATAGTTCTCCACAGATGAAGACTCTAGTGGGCTGGGATATGTGGGTCTGAGGTAAGTTGGAGTAGGTTTGCTAACTGACCAATGCAAATCAGTTTAGGGAATATCTTGGGAGGACAGGGATGGGTAATTGCATCATCAATCTTGATTAACCCATGGAAAGGGAATGCAATGTCAATTGCCTAGCAAGTGCTAGGGTTTTGACCATTAAACTACTATATATTTTTTGTATTTCTCAAATATACCTTTAAGGAGATGTTTCATCCTAAACGGTGGCAAGTTTGGTATGTTGCATGACTTTTATGGCTTTATCTAATAGTCTCACACTCCTCCTAAAACCAAAACTCTTCACGTCAATAGCAAGTTCAATAGAATTTCAGACCAAAGCATCAAATCCATCTTGAGGTGTGGAAAGATTTGTGTAATTAATTGCCCTTGGACAGGCTACCATGAAACCCTTTTGATGTTTTGTGGATAGAGTAGCTGGTTGGGGTTTTGATGGAAACTCTAACATGTGATGATCTAATCAACAACATAGGTATGAAAAATTGATCCTCAAAACACCATGTTTCATATGCAGAGAGCCAATAATCCTTATCAATGTAGCAACCAAAGCTTTCCATAGTTAAGTTCATTGTAGCAATAGAAATGAGGGCAAAGCAGTTTATGTCATGAGGCTAGACATAATGAATATAAGATCTATAGGCATTAATCCTACTAATTGAGTTGTTGGGCAACTAATACATGAGCGAGTTTAATTTTCAGTCATGCAAGGTCATCAAAGTGCTATTATTCCATTGTTTGTTGAAGGTAATACAAAGCTTTACAAGTACATAATTAAAATCATAAGTAATAGTCACTACATAGGCCTTTCTATAACTTGAAAAAACCTCAAATAAGTAAAATCTTGATTTCCCTTGAGGGAATAGACTCACTTTCATTATTATTGACTTCAAATAATTAATACCTTGACTAACCTTAACAAGCCATTGCTACCAACGACCAATGGTGAAAAACCTTAAACCGTTGAATTGACATCCTACCATTACAAGTTGCAATATCTCGCATGCAAAAGGATCAAGCATTTTTGTCATTGTTAATCCAATAAAGTTTTCTCTTGGTTGAAAACATTTAAATTAAAGGGGAGAATTTTACGATAGCAACAACATTTGGTAGAATTATCAATGTGAGACAATTGTCCATCAAGTCTCTAAAAGGAGACATAGCCAAGAATTAAAAGGATGATCAAGAGGAGCATATGGAAGAGAGGTGGGAAAAAATTGAGGATGGTGGTGGCGGTGTCAAGGGACACGATTTCAATGTGTTAGGAGGAAACAAGGTGCAAGTGTAAGGGGTAAAAAGAAGCATAGCAGAAATAACACCAAAACAATGTACCTACAAATAGGAAGTAGGCATTGAACAAGCTAAGGGTAAATGGTTAACTTGTAATAGGGCGAAAACATAATATCAGCGGGGATGCGTCCCCCTAAAACAACTCGTGTTTCCTAGACAAGGACGTCTCAAAGACTTGGGGACTTGGGGGGAACGTTCCCTCACCAGCCCACCACCAGCACCACCATCCTACCACCAATGTCACTATCTCCAAGATGCCGCTTGGACTTTGAGGATGTTGGGGTGTCCTCAAGACGTCTAGGGGACTCCTAGTTGTCTCCAAGAAGTATAATTCTTATAATTATACATCTTTTAATAACTATTTTTTCAAGTACTATATGTATTTCAACACCCTTCCGCCCCCCCGCCGTCGTCCCCTTGCCACCCCCAAACTTCGACCCCCCGTCCCCGCGTCTCCGAAACGTGCCCCTGTCATCCTGAAATGTATCCCCTTAGTTTTTTCCGGATTTTCAACACAATAAACCAACATTCAAACACTGATTAGCGTTAGCTACAAATCCAAATCTGCTCATAAAGTAACCCACGCCAAGAATGTTCACCAAGATCCCAATATGGGCAAGGCAATAGCATTGTTAAGAGTTAATGTTCACATGGGTTAGTTATTTGTGATAGCTTTGTTAGTATTATATAAAGGGCAAATATAATATTATTAGTTGTACGAGAGATTGTAGCTATAAGAGTTGTTAGAACAACTCATATTATTAGTGAGTGGATCCTAAAATGTAGGAGATTAAACTCCTATATAATTGTGTAATATGTGTGGGATGAGTATGAAATAAAATAATAATATTGTGCGAAATTTTCCATCAGCCTCTGCCCAAATTCCCAACAAGCATATCGTTAGGGGATCGTTAAGAAAAATCAGAACTAAAAGTACAATTCATCTGCTAAGCAAGCATCCACAAGCGTTGGGAATATTCCACTTATTCAATGGGTGAGATTATTACAAAATTATTAAGGCGGCAAGCCAGCCATGTAACCACACTTCCACTTGTACAGTGGGGGGTATACAAGTCCTCACAACCACTTATTTCGTGGGAGGAATACAACATTAAAGAAGATGTTTTATTAAACTCAACCACTCAATCGTGGGAGTATAAAATAAACTAGAATTTGCAGCAATGAAACAATGGCTGTTAGTACTACTCATAGCAGCAAAAATCGTTTGGGGAAAAAATCGGAAAACCAAAAAATTAGAATTTTTTGAAAAATCAGGAAAAAATCGGATTTGAAAAAAAACATATAAAAATGTAGAAAAATAGTCAAAACCTACTTCTTTTTTTAACTTGTGAATTGTAGAAAATAGATCTTTTTTGTTTATATTCATATCGCTGATTACATTGCATCAATGCATTGCACAAAATATACTTCATAGATAATAAGTAGATGTTAACATATGACAAAATGTCAATTACAATATAGTGTGTAACTTTGTACAAAGTCGACCTCTAATCTACGTACAAAGTTAGAAAAATCAAATGTCGCCAATGACAACTACGCTAGAGGGCAGCAGGTTTTGATGATGAAGCTCCTCCTCCAGTGCTTCTAGTCAAATGTTCAAACACATGACTAGGCACTTCAACCTCTTGTAGTCTCTTGATATCTTCAGACTCATAAGAGTAATCATCAACAGCAATCCAATCATTCTCTGGATCAATCTCATCAAGGTCAATTGGCTCGTCATCCTCAACAGTACCTGTTTTTGTCCATTTAGAAATTCGTCTTGGCCTTACAAGTGAATAAGATAATGAATACAATTTCAACTAACTGAAAGTATATTGAAAATCTAACCTTGAGCTTTTTTCAGCTTCAAGCGGAGGTTGTGGTGAACAAACACCAAGTCGTTCATCCATTGTTGTGTTAGCAGATTGCGTTTCTTGGAGTGTGTGTTCAAAAACACTCCAAGTACGCTCACAAGCGGATGAACTGCATCGCTGGCTCAAAATGCGTCTCGCCATCCATCTAAGGTTTTTGGTTTCATGACCAAAATAATCCCACCATTGTGCTGCAAAAACACATTACATGGAGATGATATCATGTAAGAATATCTTAAAATAATCTTAACACTTAATCATCATGTCCACAAAATAGAGAGATTGCCACAAGTTTACAGAGTCTACCTAGTAGCAAGGTATTCCTGCCTTCGATGGTGGCTATAGATGAGAGAAAACCCCTTGCTTGCTTGTACGTTGCTAACTCTCCCATAGTTGCTTGTAATTGTTCTCTGGTATCAAACATTTTTTCCATGGACATGAACAAACCCTGTGTTACCTCACCATCATCACGTCTAAATGAAGAGTCATAGAACAAACTCGGATTAAGATAGTATCCTACAGCATGGAGAGGAGAATGCATCTGTTGATCCCATCTTCTATCAATTGTGTCCCATAATGGCATATACCTGTCCCTGTCATTTTGCATCCTACCCCTCATCACCTCCTTGGCCCTATCCACGGCCTCATACAAATAACCCATAGGGGATTTATCTCCATCCACTAGTCTTAAGACTTTTACTAGAGGCTCTGAAAATTCTACAACTTGTTCAGCTGCATCCCAAAAAGTAGAAGAGTACATATAGTCTGCCACTGCTATGCCATCTACTAGATTTGCGAAACCAGACTCCATCCACTCATTTGAAACAAACATTCATTTCGAATTCATTTTTTGTTGGCATAGAGTCTGTAGTGCAAGGAAGTGTGTTGCAAATCTTGTCACCCCTGGTCGAACCAACTCCCTGCCCTCTATGAAAGTACGCATCATGCACAAAACCCTCGTGTGATTATAAATGAATTTTGTAACTTTGCGGGCCTTTTGCAATACCTCCTTAACCCATTCAAGTTTTCCAATGTCCTCAAGGGTTAGATCAAGGCAATGTGTTGCACATGGGGTAAAAAATATAAAGGGGTATTTGTCTGTCAAGAGTCTACCAACAGCTACACAAGCAACAACATTGTCTGTAATAAATTGAACCACATTTGGTGGCCCAACTTCTTGTACCACACAATCAAACATCTCAAACAATGCAATTGCAGATTTGATAATATTCGATGCATCCAGGGATTTCAAAAATATAGTGCCAGTTTCACAAGAGACAAGGAAGTTAATGAGGGTTCGATTCCTTTTGTCTGTCCATCCATTTGACATTATGGTGCAACCAATCTTTGCCCACTCTAGTTTATGCTCTGTAACAACATCTGTAACATCCCATACTGCATCATTGAGCATACCAACCCTCAATGTCTCGTAAGATGGGGCTTTGAACCCAGGACCTGCAGCTACAATAGCATCCACCATACCTTGCCAATATGGTGATCTAGCAACATGAAATGGTAAGCTAGAGTAGTACCAAAAGTTTCCAATTGCCTTTCTTGCTTGTTCATGGACATTCTTCCTCCACCCTGTACTCTCCAAAGTGGTTTGTGATCTTGGTGTAGTACGAGGTGCAAAGAAAGCATTAATGTTTCCTCCACCTATATTTGGGCCATGCGTTGTAGAAGAAGGTGTTGACCCTTATTCCCTCAACTATTTGTAGAATTAGAACCTATTTCAACCCCAGTTCTTGCCTTTTTTGCTTTGTTCTCAGGAATTGCATGAAGAGCCTATAGTGCCTGGTGAATGACATCTGTAGGGCATGCTATACAAGGAGTGATGTTATTTCCTGGCTCCTTTGCCAAGTGCCATTTGAAACGATAAATGCCCCCGATGATTTCACTCTTACACCAATTGCATTTAACCTTCGTTGTACCCGAAACTGAAGTACAATGTGTCCATGCAAAATCTTTTGGACGTGGCATTATGATCAAATCTGCGATAAAAGTTTTAATTCAGTCCACTTTCCAATCAAAGGCCACAAGAAAGATTGAACTTTGAAGGCAAGAATGGTAAAGTTTGAAGCTTGAACATTGAAGGCATGTAAAGTTTGACTTTTTGCCGCTATGTCTAGAACAGTTTGGATTTTTGAATATATTATTGTCTATAACAGTTTGGATTTTTGAATGTTTTCTTGGTTTTTTTACTGTTTTCTTGGATTTTTGACTGTTTGTTGCTATGTCTAGGACATGAAATTCAAACGGAAATATTAAAAGATAAATTGGAATGATTCTTAGCATGTGTAAAATTAAACTGCTGACTACAAGAGAAATTAGGATCAAACATTTTTTCACTCTTAGCATATATAAAATTAAAATAGAAATCTGATATATAGTGATTCCTTCTAATGTGATATAAATTTTTAAAAATATAGATGAGACAAAAATCAATTGTGTCATCATTCCTAAAGCAGATTGATGACTGAAAATATAAGGAGATGTTATTTTTTATGATTACACAATTGATTTTTAAAATAAAAATGATATTATTTATAATTTAACAGTTTAACTCATAATAATTTAACTCATTAAAATAGTATTCACCATTTAAAAATAAATAAATTATACATACATATAAAAAACCTGAGTTAAATTATTATACATTATAATTTATTTTTAAAATGCTGAATACCATTTTTATGAGTGAAATTATAACTTGTATTATTTATAATAATTATAATAATTTAACTCATAAAAATGGTATTCAGCATTTAAAAAAAAAAATTGTATGTATTCATAATAATTTATTTTTTTATTAATAAGAATCATTATGAGGAAAAATAAAAACTGAGTTAAATTTTTAATTAATATTAATAAAAACCTAATTTAACTCATACTAGAATAAGATAAATGAGGAGTCGGAAAAAAATGAAAAAGCTGAGACACTTTGCTGCTCACGACTTTGATGCTCACGTCTGTAGAGAGTCCACGACTTTGTTGCTGCTCACGTCGTTCCAAAACACCTTCAAAAATTCGATAGATGCCTCCAACACTTCTTGAAACGCCTTCAAAAAAACGAATGCCGTTAAAAATTCAGTAAACGCCTTTAGATTAATGATAGACACCTTCAAAAATTCGCGTCTAATCGAGAGAAATCGTCGCGCGATGTTGAACAAGGAGAAACGACGTCGTTTTTATAGAAAAAATGGGTGCTTTTTAGGGTTTTTTTTTTCCTGACGATTTTATCTTGTTTTTCCGATTTTTTGCAGATTTAAGTGTGATTTTAAAACGATTTTCAATGATTTTTTCATGGCGTTGACCGCCGAAAAATTTGCGATTTATTTTGGGTAGAAATTGGGAACTCTGCAGATTTTTTGAAAGTCTCGATTTTTACAATTTTTACCCGATTTTTGCTTCTATGGTACTGCTAATCAGCTCACAAAAAAATAACATACAGCTGCAATTTAGCAAAGGTAAGCTTCCAAAAACATGAGATAGTTAGAGTAACACTTCCTCTAACTCTTACAACATGAAAAGTCATAGAAATGATGCTCAAAACAGCATAATAACAAAACTGAACTAATCTGATCAAAAACAGAAGGTACAGAAAATCAGACCAGCAATGAAGAGAT
>CM021101.1:482879368-483118567 GCA_007115665.2 Sequoiadendron giganteum | reverse complement strand
TTGTATGGTCTTAAGCAGGCTCCTCGTGCTTGGTACAAAAGGATTGACTGTTACCTATTGAGTTTGGGTTTCTCAAAGAATGATGCAGACACTAACCTCTACTTCAAGGTAATTAATGGTGAAGCATTGATTTTGGTTTTGTATGTTGATGATCTGATTATCACTGGAGAATAACACCTCATTCTCAAATGTAAGAAGGAGCTAGCTTCTGAGTTTGAAATGAATAATCTTGGTCTCATGCATTACTTTCTTGGCTTACAAGTTTGGCAAAATCCAGATGAGATGATTCTAAGTCAAGGGAAGTATACCATTGACATTCTGAAGAGGTTTGGTATGATTGATTGCAAACCTATGTCTACACCTATGGAGACCAACTTACATAAATTGAAGGAGGCTACAACTAGTTCAGAACTAGTGGATCCCATGATGTACATGCAATTGATTGGTTCATTGATGTATCTAGTTAACACTAGACCGGATATCTGCTATGTAGTGAGTGCACTTAGTCAGTTCATGTGTGAACCAAGATAGATACATCTTGTTGCAGCAATACATATCTTGAGATACTTGCATGGCACAGTTGGATATGGGTTGAGATATTCTTCAGGTGTGGATTTGAAGCTGCATGGTTTTGCTGATTTTGATTGGGCAGGGTGTGTCACTGATCGGAAGAGTACCTTTGGTTGTTGCTTCAGTTTGGGATCTGCTATGATATCCTGGTGCAACAGGAAGCAGTCTTCAATGGCATTGAGTACAACAAAGGCCGAGTATATTGCAACTTGTGTGGCAGCTCGTGAAGAAGTGTGTCTTCAAAAGCTCCTTGCAAGATTGTTTGGAAAATCAATGGAGCCTACTATCATTCATTGTGATAACTAGAGCTGTGTGAAGCTTTCTGTCAATCCTGTGTTTCATGACATAACTAAGCATGTTGAGATCAAATACCATTTTATTAGAGATATGGTATTGAGGAAAGCTATACAGTTGAGGTATATCAGCATTGATGAGCAGACGACAAACATTCTCACCAAGCCTCTCTCCAAGATAAAGTTTGTGTACTTTCAAGATAAACTTGGTATGGTGGAGAATCAAGCCCTAGCTGAGAAGGAATCTCAGTATCAGTGATCCTCTGTTAATGCATTTCTCTATTTGAGAGAGATTTGAGGTGCAAGTCCTTGATAATGCATTTCTCTTTGAGATTTGAGGTGAAAGCCCTTGTTTCCACCCTTTGGGAGAGCCATGGTGGATGTCATGTGTGTGACTTCATAACAACATCATGTGAGGGAGTCCGTGATGATTTACTTGTACTTGTGTTTCACCCTCTGGGGGAGCCATGGTGAAAGTCACGGTGAGGTGACAACATCACATTGAGTGATGAGCACTTGTACATACCATCTATGGAGGTAGCCATGATGGTTGATATAACGATGAGGTGACAAGCTTTGTTCTTACATGAATGTAGTCATGTGATTAACATCACTATGAGGTGATATGTATTACACAGGTGGAAGTATTCCTCCCTAGTTGAGAGGGAGTGTTCAAGATTGTAGCTACAGGACAATACTTCCAGGCACAATTTTTTGAGATAAATATAAATGTAGCTATAAGCTATTTAAATTTATATAATGAATACTAAATGAAGAGGCGCCTTCATTTATGATCAAATGATAAATTAATAAAGGCTTAATTAATATTTATTAATTGTTTAAGAAAGCCGACCTCATCTAGATAATTGCGCCTCTTCTCTAAGATGTCTTTTGTCTAGAGGCCGACTTCTCTTGGTGAAGGGGTGCGATGCCTATTGGATGTCTATATATATGATGCTCCTCATTCGAGTTGATCATTCAAGTCAAGCATATTTATAAAAGGAGAAGTAGTGCGATCTGAGCAGCAGATCATTCATTTATAGCAGCAGGTCGAGCTTAAGGAAAAACATGTCATTTGTATCTTTGCATTTATCAGAGGTGTTGTTATTCATTGTATCTTTTAGGCATTGTGTTGTGCCTGAGTTGTAAGCAGATTTCTGCTCTCATTCATTTAATATATAAGAGATATATTTGCTGGGTTTTTTCTCCCTCGGTCTGTGTTCTTCTGTTGAATTTGAAATTATTTTTGCATTCTAATCTGATCACATAAAACTAACAAAAACATAAATTATTTAACAGCAGAAAATTAAATTTCTGAACATTGCAAGCATCACACAATAGCTGAAACTTCAAATTACAAAAGCATAAAATAAATACATAGAATATTACATCTTCAAATCAGTTTTTCATTCCTTTGAAAAACTTACAAGGAAACCTTTACAAATTGTTCACCACAGCTGCACGGAATTTATCACTGTATATTTTTCTTCTACCTTGCCCCTACCTTTATACTATTAAGCAAAAATCTAATCTTCAAAAAGCTTGTTATTTCTTGCAAGAGATGAGTTGGAATATAAGTCCAAGTCTTTAATGTGTATCTACAGCTTATTAGACTTACTTTGCTAAATAAAAGACTCTCCCTTTTTTAATTAAAAGTGAAATGTAAAATAGAATAACTCGAACCACTTCCAACATGTTCACACTAAACCTGTGTAGAAGTTCCTATCTGAACTAAAATATCAACAGAGACATCTATGTTTAAAAACAAATTATTTTAGGGGACAGGGAGGGTATTCTTCTTTCCTCGTCTTCTCATTCTCAAAACAACCACAATCCCCATAACTGCAAAAAACTCTAGGGATGCATCCTTTGGGTACACTTCTCTTTGTTATAAGCTTAGAAGTTAGAATAGGGTATGGCTAAGAAGCTCCATTTGGGGTTATCCGTTTTGATTTAGTTCCCTTGGAAGATGAACCAATGATTGTTTGGTTTTTGGTTTGTATTATTAAAAACCTTTTAACATAGGGAGCATGCCTTGTTGGTGGGTCATGATTATAAAACTGTTCCACCTTACCACTAGACCATGGTCCACTGGACACTCAAATTGTATTAAATTATAAATTGAATATGGTCTGCATTGCATTATATATTTGAATGGCATTTTGTTTTTCTTGTGTGCAGCTGCCCAAATATTTTTTGTCTCGATTATTGTATCTTCATTCAACCATATCAAATGACTTCCATGACTACAAAATCATTACAATAATTTCTTTGACACCCTTTTAATGGTATATTTTTCTACGGATGATGCCCTACATGTCCCTAACTTACTGAAGTTTATTTTGTTGAGTGCCTTCATAAAAATATCAGCAACTTGATATTGTAACCTGCAAAAAAAGAAGTTCAAATGTCTTTGTTTTGCACATTTTTTCTTATATAATGGTGATGTGCTTAAATGTGTTTTCTTCAGGCACAAAGTTCTGTCTTCTTTGTGATTTTTATGGCATTTCAACTCACATGGCAAAGATGTTGCTTGTGTTTGCTCAATCATCACATCACTCAGGAAAGTCACACTGCTTGACACTAACCTCTTCTTCGTAGTTGATTGTTATGTAATAAATATAAAAAATCCACTCCCAAGGCTAAAAGAATGCCTTGGTGTTGATTTTATTTCATTAAATAAACCTGCCTACTTTGCATCTCTATAATCATTTAACCAAAAAAAATAAATTCAGTGTTTTTCTGAGTTTCTAAGATCAGGGACACAAGATGTGGGGATGTGGGCAGCAATTTTTTTCCCAAAATTTGGGACAACAGGGAGATGATGGGAGGATACTATTGAAATAACTTACCCAAACTAAAAGTAGCCAAAAATTTAAAAAGTAAATACAATGTGCTGCATTTGCAATGATAATCATTCTACTTTTAGATTTTTAGGGTTTTTTTATCATAGTTTTAAAAACTGCCTAAAAACTCACTTGTAGGACAATCTAATCTAGAGTCTCTTGCCCAAAAACTTAGGGGGTGATTTTTTGGCGATAAACTTGCCAATTAATCACGAAAAATTTGCAAGTCCCTACTAAAAACTTACTAACTATAGCAAAAGAACAGCCCACAGTAGTAAAGGTAAGAACTCAATTCATTTTTCTCACTTTCACTATTCTAGCTCTTAGTACTTGGCTTAGTGACAACATTTATTGCAATTTTAGGTCATTTGAATGGATTTTTAGTGATTTTGAGATGATTGGACAAGTTTTTTGGCATTGAGTACAACAGAGGCAGAGTATATTGCAGCTTGTGTGGCAGCTCGGGAAGCAGTGTGGCTTCATAAGCTCCTTGCAGGATTGTTTGGATAATCAATGGAGCCTACTATCATTCATTGTGATAACCAGAGTTGTGTGAAGCTTTCTGTCAATCTTGTGTTTCATGACAAAACAAAGCATGTTGAGATCAAATACCATTATATCAGAGATATGGTATTGAGGAAAGCTATACAGTTGAGGTATATCAGCACTGATGAGCAGACGACAAACATTCTCACCAAGCCTCTCTCCAGGATAAAGTTTGTGTACTTTCGAGATAAGCTTGGTATGGTGGAGAATACAGCCTTAACTGAGAAGGAGTCTCAGTATTAGTGATCCTCTTTAATGAGTTCTTCTTTGTGAGAGAAGTTTGAGGTGAAATCCCTTGTTAATGAGTTCTTCTCTGCTAGAGAAGTTTGAGGTGAAATCCAAGTTTGAGGTGAAATCCCTTGATTCCATCCTTTGGGAGAGCCATGGTGGATGTCATGTGTGTGACTCCATAACAACATCATGTGAGGGAGTTCGTGATGATTTACTTGTACTTGTGTTTCACCCTCTGGGAGAGCCATGGTGAACGTCACGGTGAGGTGACAACATCACATTGAGTGATGAGCACTTGTACATACCATCAATGGAGGTAGCCATGATGGTTGATATCATGATGAGGTGATATCTGATATCATGATGAGGTGATATGCTTTCACGATGAGGTGATAAGCTCTTTTCTCAGATGGATGTAGCCATGTTGATTAACATCACTATGAGGTGATATGTCTTACACAGGTGGAAGTATTCCTCCCTAGTTGAGAGGGAGTGTTGATGATTAATACAGCCATGTGAGAATACTTCCAAGTGCGATTTGATTGAAAGATAAATTTAAATATAGCTTTAGCTATTTAAATTTCTATATATTGCGATTTCTTTGAAGAGGTGCTTCATTTAATAATGAGACAAATAAAATATTAAAGTATTAATAAATTATTATTATTTATTGGAGCTGACCTCTCTCTTGAAGTGGCACGATTTTTGATAAGTCGTGCTCCTTGCTTGGGCTGACTTCATATACCAAGAGTCACATCCTTCTTCTTGATGCATGTATAAATACAAGGAGGCTCTCATTCATTATCATCATCAAGTCAAGCAAGTTTGTATGAAGAGAAGAAGTTCGATTTGAGCAGCAGATCTGAGTTTGTAACAACAGGTCGATTCAAGAAGAATTATTTATTTGTATCTTTGCATCTAGGAAAGGTGTTGTTCATTCTTCCTTGTGTAAGGTTTGAGTTGTAAGCAGATTTCTGCTTTCATTATTATCAATATATAAGAGATATATTGGCTGGGTTTTTCTCCCTCAGGTTGGAGGGTTTTCCTAGGGTATTGGCTGTGTTCTCGTGTTGAATGTTTGAATTAAAATTTGTGCATTTATATCTGATCATATAAATCTAACAAACGAAGCTTTATTATGGATGAATGAGACTTTATTATAGATGATAAGTATAGGGATCATGATAAATGCATGCGAAAGATACCCACAATCAACCAGGCAAACATGCACAAGGATCCAAGGAAAAACATGATCTTTCCCCTAGTCAAGCTGAAAACCAATTGATAGGTGATGATGATGACGACAACGTTGTTTGATATGGGAAGGACACATCCCGAAAGAACATGAGGATTGGGAAAGACATATCCTGTGGATGATAATGTAACTAAAAGATCAAGGTTTGCAACAAGGCTGAGAACAAAGCCAATGAATGTTTTGGATGACGCGCTAGAGTGCATAGCAAGATTGTATGGATTAAGCTTGTTGCATTTGAAATGACTAACCTTAGGACTAGATGGGATTATGGAGGGAACTTGGAGAAGTGGATTAGAATCCTTAACCAATGACAAGGGAAACCAAGTCCAACAATAGGTATGAAAGGATAATGGATTGATTTTGGCAAAGGATAAGAGACATGAGGATTATTGGATGGAAGAATTAGGATATGATCTCCAAGGACTATTTCACATAGGAATAAATTATATTTTCCAAGATATGGGTTTGGATAAATTCTATGAAGGAAATGCCATGATATTTCATGGGTAGTGTAGACCAAAGGATAGATATGTCAAGAATTTTCCCAAAGCATGATTTATGTTTGTACCCCATTTCTTATCAAGATCAAGGTAGGTGGGAAAACAAATGGAAACAATGTGGATTGGATGGATAGATGGAAATGTCATGAAAAAGGCATGGGAGATGAGACAACTTGTCCTCAAGTTTAATGGTCCACATAGATAATTGCTCTTACACAAGACGCATGTTTGCCAGGTTTCCATCATGGTACTTATCCAAAGCACCATAAAAATGGTTTTCACTATTGAACAAAATTTTTCTCTTTACTATTTTCTTTTTTTCTTCTTCTTTTCCCTTTTTTTCTTTTTCTTTTTTCGTTCTTTTCTTTTTTCTTTTTTTTTGATGTCACACAAGACGTCTGCTTGCCAGGTTTTCTTCAGGGTGACATTTTTTTGATTTTTTTATATCAACTTGATGTTTTGAATCTTTTGATGGTGTTGATGTAGATACTGGTGTTAGAATATGCCAATAGTGACCTTTATGGAGTAGTTGTCTTGTTAGGATCATAACACTTGCATACAACTGATTGATGTCATTGTGATCCTCTCTGATACTAGGTTTGGCCTTATCAAAATACGCACATCGTGATAGAGCTCCATTTGAGTCCTTATGATAAAGAGTTGCTGCCAAGATGCGATGGATTCGTGAGGTATGTCTTTTAGACTTTAGGCATGATGTAGGATTATGATGGATGATGGTAGATGTGGAAGGAATATTTGGACGTTTGGATGAATCACTTTTTATTTTCCAAACTTGAGATGTTGGATGGTGGAATTTGGAATTTTGATTGGGATAGCGTTCAAAACCAACATTTTTATATGTCTTTCTTGATGACCATTTTGAAGGGAGTGGAAATTTTTCTATATGTGGGAGTCCTATTTTCTTGTGACTCCATATTTTGATTGACTTTTGGATTTGGAATATTTTATTTTCTTGATCCATTTTTCTTTGGGATCCATTTTAACTTCATTTGTCCACTTGTATTTTTATTTGATTCAATGGTCTTTGACATTTGATTTTGAACTTTGGATTTGTAATAATTTTCTTTTTGTTGGTTTCAAATGGAGGATTTATTCATGTTGGATTGACGGTTTATGATATGGATGGAAGGAGTGTTGGCAGCAACCTTATGACAAGGACTACTCATGGCCCCCATTTTGATGTTTGTATTAGATACAGTTGCCCCCAATATCGAGGAGGTACCAATAACATCATTTGATTCTTTGATTGAAGAATAACCAAGACCTTGATGTCTAGGATTTGCATAAAATTATACTAGTTCTATAATACCTTGCTTATATAGGCCTAGTCCTTTTCCTTGATACTGCATGCTCTGACAGATTCTGTTTGCGATGGGGTATTTGTTGTTTTGAAAGCAAGATGGAAACCCATCATTCTATATGTGGAAATTTCAGCGTGGAATATCCTCATCTGCAAGAAAGCCTACTTTGACAAAGGTGGATGCTCCTAGTTGATAGAATGTTTTGGATTTATCATTCGTCATGCTTGTTTCTTCTTGATCATTTGGGATGTTGATTTGATTTGTGGTAGATTTTGTATCTTCTTCTTTGACTTGATCCATAGTAGCTTCTTTGTGTTCTCCTTTGACTTGATCAATAGTAGCTACTTTATGCTCTTCTTTGATGTTATCCATATCATTCATTTTATTATCTGTGTCCAAAGGAGGAAAGTGTCTCATTTTGGGAAATGGAGGTGTTTTGTGTTTGGATGGGATCATCTTCAAATGTTTGGTCATGAATGGCATAAAGGTCAATGAGAGGATCATTTTGGACTTCATGTTCAAGGGTAGGATCTTGGTCAAAAATAGGTGTGCTTTGGATGACATGATTGAGAACAAAATCTTGATCAAGGATAGGTGTATTTTGGATGCCATGATTAGCTAGAAGGATCTCTTGGATGGACTTAAGTATGGGGTCATGAGATGGACTACTTTGATCTTGATATGAAGGTGAAGCTATAATGTCATGCTTTGGACTTTCTTTTTGACTTGTATCCTTAAGTTTAGGCAATTAAATTTGATTTTGGACAAGGATATGATTTTCTTTGATAGACTTAGGATTTTGACATGGCAATAATGGAGCTTCAATAGAAAGATCTTTTTTGGTATTGGTAGGCAATGGAGGACATGATGGTGGAAAATGGTTGGATGGTGTAGGATCAACAATGTGATTGGATTTCCTAAGTTTGTTTTCATTTAGGAGTCGAACAAGTTCCTTTGCTAGTTGTCCTTGGAGAGAATTAATTAATGTGCTTTTATTGGATGGTATTGTAGTTTAGGATGGAGTGGATGGCAATGGGTTAGTGGATGATGGATTAGGATAAGATGTGGAGGATTGGAATGGACTAGTGGATGATGGATTATGATAGGATGTGGATGATTGGAATGGACTAGTGGAAGGTTGGTTTCCCTTGTCAAGGTTAAGATAAGGATGATTAATGGACATTTGTTGGGGATTAATGGTATGGATTGTGTCAAGTGACTCTTGATAGTGAGGGTAGATGGATGAAGGATTGGAGCTTATGGATTGTTGGTAAGAAGGGTATGTGAGTGGTTGGTATTGACGATTGAAGATTGATTGGTATTCAACTTGACTATGAAGAAGATCAAGGTAAAGTGAAGACATGGTCATGAATTTCGATTAGGATGGATAACTCAAACTTAGTGAGGACCATACTAAACTTGTGACCTTTGGATGACAATGCAAAGTGCCAATGCAAAATGGATATGAAACTATGCTATTTTTTTGTGATTTTCAAGGATAGAAGGATGCAAAGTGCCAATGTACCTAAGACCAAGATTAAGGAATGGTGGAATGATAATGACCCTGTTAATGGATGATAGCTTCGGTCAGATATGAATGATAGTGATGCAAGTATCATTGTCATTCATAAGTGATCAAAATTATCATACATACTATGATATTTATAAAGGAAACATTTAAAATCGAAATTATGAGCATTCATATAAATTCGATCATTCCCGTGATTTTATATTCTGCATTTATCTGAAATCGGAATCTTCTTAAGACATCCGCCATCATGTAGAAGGGTGCACATGTGTTAATGCAAACTTAACAAATGGTAACGACTGTTGAGAAAGCCCGTGCGCAAAGGGACACGTCCCTTGAGCGGACGTGTCTCCACACGTGGAGACACGTCCTCTCAAGGGACGCATCCCTTGAAGGCGGGTCTCTCCACTTACAAATAGGAGTTCCTTCATTGATATGCAAACATAGAAATCAGATAATGTTCTGCAATCAGCACATTCACATTTAATCTAAAATTCTGGAAATTTCATTTTAACTTATAATTGTATTACTCAGAAATTCAAACTTAGTTCTGCTCTTAGATATTAGGATCCTAGTTGAGAAAAGATTTGATTACATTTACATGGTATCAGAGCCACGTTGTGTGAATCCAAATCAAATCTAAAACCAGATTGCTCAAGGAATTCGTATTTTCTAAAATCGAATTCACATTCTTCATAATGTCAACCATGATCAAATTTGAAGATCGTCTTGCAGGAGCAGATAACTTTACATCATGGAAATTTAGAATCATGATGATCCTAATAGAGAATAAATTAGACTCACTTGTGAGAGAAAATAAAAGGGAACCTGAGGCTGAACTTGAGAAAAGTCAATGGATTGAAAACAATGAAAGAGCCATGAAAATCCTTGTAGATGCAGTGAGGGATCATATAGTGCCTATCTTAGCAAAACATGAAACTGCATACCATATGTACAAATCTCTTGAGAATACTTATGAGATCAACAACACCTGTAGGACTCTAGCATTAAAACGACAAATCAACAATGCCCAAATGAACAAAGGGGAGTCCATTAATGCATACTTCATGAGGATTATTGAACTTAGGGATCAATTATCCACTATTGGATATCGGATTGACAACAAAGAGTTAACCCTAATTGCACTAGGAGGCCTACCAAACTCATGGGAGTCATTTGTTCAAGGAGTAAGTGCGAGATCTAAACTCCCTAAATTTGATAGGCTAAGAACTGACTGCCTTCAAGAAGAAACAAGACTCTCCACTAAGGAAAATAAACAGAAGAACATAGATGAAGACATTCATGTACTCAACACAACGTCTAATAAAAAGAACAAGAAAAACTCCTACAAGAAAGGATATTTTAAAAGAAAGAGAAATTCCAATGGAAAGGAATCTTTTAAAAGGAAAGACATCTCTCAAGTACAATGCTTTAGATGTGATCAATATGGTCACTATGCAATGAAGTGCCTTGACAGATCTAAACAACATGCATCCTTTGCCAAAGTAGGAAAGACAAATTCAGATCATGAATCTGAAGACCTTGTGTTCTAAAAAGGACAAATGGACTTAGAGTTACCCTTATGGATGGGAAAACTCTAGCATGGTCTAAAACTCAACTATTAAGAAAAACTATTGGTGTAAGATTAGGGTACCTTTTATGCACCTAAGTCTAAAATAAAAAAAATAATAAAAAAAAAAAACCCATCCCATGGAGGAACTTGTAAAGGTTGTGTCTTAGAAAAGAAAATAAAACCTTAAAGGCATATATTAGAAACCTACATCTTAAGGAACTCTGCATGAGTGCTGGAATTAAGAGGGAGTTCACAAGTTGCTTGACCTAAACATTAAAACCATTCTAGAGGGCAAGAAGTTCTAATGAGATAGAAACCTACTCCCCTAGAGTACTTGAAGAAGAACCTGCTCCTAAGATTCAAAGGGAGCATCCTGAGGATGTACCTCATGAACTTCCTACCAATTCAAATGAGGATACAAATGACATCAGCTGAAAGAAACCACTTTGGGCCTAGAAGATGATCAAAGAAGCAGAGGATCATGCAGCACCTAAAGGAACGTTCAGGGAGAGTAAAAGACCCAAACGGTTCTCTAGCTATGTTGCTTTAAAGAACAACATTATAAACTCTGAACCCACCAGTGTTACAGAAGCCTTCAGACATCAAGCTTGGAAGGATGCAATGACGGAGGAAGATCAATCCATCCTAAAGAATGATGTATGGGACATAGTGCCTAGACCAAAAGAGAAATTTGTTGTCTCTTCTAAATGGCTCTTCAAAATCAAGCATGCTACTGATGGCAGTATAGAAAAACATAAAGCACGTTTTGTGGCTAGAGGTTTTTCACAAAAGGAAGGCATTGATTATGAAGAAACATTTGCACCTGTTGCCCGTTACACATCAATGAGAGCAGTATTAGCCATTGCAGCAACTAAAGGTTGGAAGGTCCACCAAATGGATGTGAAAACTGCCTTCCTGAATGGAACCATTGAAGAGGAAGTCTACCTGGAACAACCTAAAGGTTTTGTGATACATAAATCTAACTCACATGTGTGCAGGCTCAAGAAAGCTCTCTATGGACTTAAACAAGCTCCCAGGGTCTGGTATGAAAGAATTGATAGCTATCTCTTGGGATTAGGATTTTCCAAGAATGATGCTGACTCCAATCTATACTTCAAGGTAATCAAAGGTGATATGCTTATAATTATTTTATATGTTGATGACCTGCTAATAACAGGAGAAGATCACCTCATTGCTCAAGGGAAACAAGATCTATCTCTGAATTTGACATGAAAGACTTGGGTATTCTTCACTACTTCCTCGGTTTGGAAGTATGGCAGAAATCAGAAGGTATTATACTAAATCAAGGGAAGTATACTATTGACATTCTGAAAAGATTTGGAATGTTGGACTGTAGACCGATGTCCACACCCATGGAAACCAACCTTCACAAATTGAAAGAAGCAACAGCAGAATCCAAATGTGCAGATCTGACCCTTTACAGACAGATGATTGGATCCTTGATGTATCTGGTTAACACCAGACCTGATATTTGCTATGCTGTAAATGCCCTCAGCCAGTTCATGTGTGAACCCAAGGAAATTCACTTGATGGCTGTAAAACATATTTTTAGATATCTTCTAGGCACCATTGGATATGGGCTTCATTACAAGAATGATTCAATAGATCTACATGGGTACTCAGATTCAGATTGGGCTAGAAGTGTAATTGATCGAAAAAGCACATCAGGATGCTGTTTTAGTTTGGGATCGGCTATGATCTCCTGGATTTGTAGAAAACAATCGTCAGTTGCACAGAGCTCAATAGAAGCTAAATATATTGCAGCCTCAATGGGTGCAAGAGAATCAGTGTGGCTTTGTAAATTGGTTGTGGGACTCTTTGGTGAGCCCTTGAATCCTACGATTATTCATTGTGATAATCAGAGTTGTATAAAGCTCTCTGTGAATCCTGTCTTTCATGACAGATCTAAACACATTGAGATCCCCTATCATTATGTGAGAGATATGGTGGAAAGGAAAGTGATTCAGTTGGAGTATATTAGTACAAATGACCAAACTGTAGACATTCTCACCAAGCCTCTCTCCCGGATCAAGGTAGAGCACTTCAGGAAGAAACTTGGTATGGTTGAAACGTAATTTGTTATTTATGTTTGAAATACAAATTGTTTAGAAATTGTACTAATATATAAAAATGTTTAATGTGTAAACTCTTTTGTCATGTGTGTGACTCCATGACTTTATGGGCCTACTTCCCCTGTGTGCATTATCGAAAGGTGACGATCTTTCTGATAATGAACACTTGTATTTGACATTGTAAAGTGACGACTCTACAATGATGAACTATCATGATAGATATCATATGACTTGATATCTGTGGACATGTCATGATAGTATCTCTTAGATACCTTGATGGATATCATGAGACTTGATATCTGAAGATCATTGTGATCTATAAAGAGATAATCATGGTGGATGATTATATCGTGGATATGCCATGAATTATGGTAGACATCATGAGACTTGATGTCAGTGCACATACCATAATGAAGATGTGTATGGAGAATGTCATGTGACTTGACACTTTCAGAAGCATATCATATCTTCTGATATCACGAGTTAGGTGATATCACTTTTGGAAGTTATTCTTCCTAGTTAAAGAGGGAGTGTTGAAATGATGAAGATGTGTATGAAGAATGTCATGTGACTTGACAACTTTGAGAAAACATATCATATCACATGTGAAGGTGATATCTTGACTTATTTGATTTGAAATATCTTCCCTAGCTAAGAGGGAGTGTTAATGGATGATAGCTTCGGTCAGATATGAATGACAGTGATGCAAGTATCATTGTCATTCATAAGTGATCGAAATTATCATACATACTATGATATTTCTAAAGGAAACATTTAAAATCGAAATTATGAGCATTCATATAAATTCGATCATTCCCGTGATTTTATATTCTGCATTTATCTGAAATCGAATCTTCTTAAAGACATCCGCCATCATGTAGAAGGGTGTGTATGTGTTAATGCATACTTAACAAATGGTAAACACTGTTGAGAAAGCCCACGCGCAAAGGGACGCATCCCTTGAAGGCGGGTCTCTCCACTTACAAATAGGAGTTCCTTCATTGATATGCAAACATAGAAATCAGATAATGTTCTGCAATCAGCACATTCACATTTAAATAAGAAAATCTGGAAATCGCAGTTAGAGGAAAATTCTGGAAATTTCATTTTAACTTATAATTGTCTTACACAAAATTCGAACTTAGTTTTGCTCTTAGGTATTAGGATCCTATTTAAGGAAAGATTTGATTACATTTACACAAACGAAATAATCTTTCCGAAAGAAAAACATGCACCATATCATAACTCCTCATAGCTTCAAGTAGAGTCACGACAACATATGTTACTCTTCCAATAATTCTTGTAGAGGAAAGAGCGACTCCTTGCAAAGAATCATTCATCACGTCTTCCAAATTCCATGAAGACTTAATATGCCCTTTGTGAAACCGACCGATATAACTAATACGACTGCAAGAAAAACTCACAATTTTCACCTCATGAGTCCCTAAATCAGTTTCCAACTTGCTGCTTTGAGCATTGGTGTAGGATAAAACACTGAAAAGGCCACTGATAATCATTAGAGAACATCCCATACAATTTTTTTGGCAAAACTAAAGCAATCCTTTTCTTATTTGAAGCTCAAAATCAGACCTAATAGGCAACTGATAGGTCTGAAAATAAAAACACCAATCATCTAACCAATCTGATTTAGACATTTTGAAATCTGATTTATGAAAAATCAGCATTCCAAACAAAAAACAGAAGCTACAATAGGGAAAGTCTCCAACTAGATAATCATATTTGTTCATGAATAAGGCTAATGACGCCTTAATCAAAATTCCTATTACCAAAATAGATAATTTCTTATCATAATATCCATGCAAACCTTCGTTTTAAATTCAGAATTTACCAACCAACTGCTGGTTAGGGAACAACCTCCAACCCTTTGGTAACGAACATATCACCATGTGTTGATTCTATCCTTTTGAATTTTTCTTTTTTTTTCTTAATTTGTTGAAATATGTCAAGATCCCAAATCATCATCATTGAAGAACCATTTCTCAGACGAAGAACTGCCCTTATCTGGATTTTTTGATTCAAACGTTCCATCTGAATAGATACTTCCTGAAACTTCAAGAAGTATTCAACAAATCTGAATTCAAAACCAAGAGTTGTGAACTGTCAGAGAGTTTCGATGAATCCTTCATCAATCTCAATTTTGAAATCAGTTATTCTCAAGGAAGCTGGAGCAAACATAAAATCAGACATAAATCTAACCAGCAACCACATCAAAAATTGGATAAACTCTTCATCTGAATGCCAAGCAATTCTTTGTTGTTGTTCAAGATGAATTTCTTCATCCCTTCTAGTTTCTGGACTCTCCATTTCCTGCAACAAGGATGAGCTAGGGACAAAAATGGATTCATTTTCATGCATCAATTCTTCCATGCTAGAATGTCTTCTTCCATCAATAGTCCTTGAAGAAATCCCTCATCATTCTCAAAAAGAGGATTTTCATAAATCCCACTAGCACCATCTTCAGACAAGGAATTATCAAAGGCCTGAAAAACTTGTTGATGAGAATTTGAATGCTCTTGTCTTTCAGGACAGCGTTCCAAAACAAAAGTTTCTTGTATGAGATCGAGCTCATCAAGAATTTTCTATATCTCTTCAGCTCTTCCTTTGTTTTCTTGCTCCCATGAACATTGAGCAGCAGAAACCTGATTCTCTGCTTCTATTAGAGCCTCATGTGCTTCTTGCAATATGGCTTTAGTTTGCTTATTCCACTCCAACACCTTGTCAGCAATTTTGGCCACTTTATCTTTATCACGAATGATGAGCACAATACTTGACTTGAATTCTTGCAAGGCATTTTTAATTGGCGTCATATCAGTAATAGAAATACAACATATATCTTGGCATCTAGGCACTTCATTAATCAAATCTTCTATTTGCTGATGAATATTATCAAGTTTGGATAAAACTTGTATTTCTTTTTCAGCAGTTAGAGAAGTTGAGTTGCACTCTTCATGAATTGGTTGAGATGGAGTTGTGTCGCTTTGGTGTACAAAGATGTCAAAACTCCTTTCAGCTGAACTTCTCAAATTTCCACGCATGCGTTGTACACTTCTCATCATCTCATCAATGGTATCTCCCATTCACTAGCTTTTTGTCTCAACTTGGCTTCGAGCAAAGAAAATTTTGTTTTATGCTCACTAGAAACCGCTTCCTCCATGTTGTCTTCAACACAAGATTCAATGTTTGTGAAAGATGGATTTCCCTCTTACACATTTTTTGTTTTCTCGTGTTGTTCTAACCAAAATCCTCCTAAATTTCGAAGATGTAGAAGAAATTCATCAGTTGATAGAATATCATCAATTGAAGACGTTTTTTCAATCTCAAGAAATTCCTCCTTTGTATCTTCATCTTGAGTCTCCTTAACTTGTGTTCCCACAACACGATCTTCATTAGAACGCTTGACTTCTTCATGCGTCTCTAAAAATGTTGTGGTCTTACTACATTCCCCTAAAGAATGCCTAGACACATGCTTTTCGGAAGACATCCTTTGAACATTTGCTACAAAATCAAAGGGATTCCAACTTTCACTTTCTTCTTCAATATTAAAATTTTCTTCTTTGTTTTCCACGGTATTCATCAAAAGAGGCTTTAACTTTTCTTCACATTGATGCAACAATCCTTTGAACAAAATCTCAATAGTAGGAGAAATTTGCTCCACTAGCTCATATGCATCCAAAAGAAGTGTTTGGTTAGCATGAGGAATAAATTCCATTTCATTAATTGTCAAAACAAGAACATTTTTGTCAGCAGCAAATACATCCTCCCTTTGCTCACTCCACGTTGAATTTATGAGATAATGGAACAATTGATAAATCTGATTTTGCATATCCAAATCTTATAACATCAAACTTGTTTTGAGCATGGAAAATGTCTTCAAGATGGTAACTCTTCTTAGAAAGAGACTGCTACCTGTTTCATCCAGATCCTAGAAACTTTCAACAATCAAATGCAACACTTTCTTCATGGTACCATCATCATAAGGTATCATAGGTGCTAGGATTCTCATCATTTCACTAAGACAAGAAGTGCCCAGTAGATTGACTTCTTCATCAAAATGCATAAACCAATACGGTTGATTCATGGATATCATTGCAGGAGTTAATGCTCTTTTAATCAAATCAGAAGGTGATTGGTTCACCTGATTCAAACATTGTTCCAACATATGAAGGACAACTGCTTCCTCTTCCACTGATGAACATTCTTCATTCAACCTTTTTCAACCTGTGTAAAGTGATCTTGCCAAACTTATCTCTTCATTCAAAGCCATGACTTAAACTTACCACAAACAAGGTTTCAAATATCCCACAAACAAAATACCAACCTCAAAACTTCTAAGGCTGAAACAATACTTTGTTCTGCTTTCTGATGTAGTACTGGACTTCTCTAACTCTCATTTGATAACATGGAGCACTGAAACTCACAGGATGGCAAGAAAACAGGCTATGATACCACTGAAATATACCCCCTTAGTTTTTTCCGGATTTTCAACACAATAAACCAGCATTCAAACACTGATTAGCGTTAGCTACAAATCCAAATCTGCTCATAAAGTAACCCACACCAAGAATGTTCACCAAGATCCCAATATGGGCAAGGCGATAGCATATGGTTAGGGGATCGTTCAGACAAAACAGAACTGAAAGTACAATTCATCTGCTAAGCAGGCATCCACAAGCGGTGGGAATACTCCACTTATTCAATGGGTGAGATTATTACAAAATTATTAAGGCGGCAAGCTAGCCATGTAACCACACTTTCACTTGTACAATGGGGGGGTATACAAGTCCTCACAACCACTTATTTCGTGGGGGGAATACAACATTAAGAAAGATGCTTTATTAAACTCAACCACTCAATCGTAGGAGTATAAAATAAACTAGAATTTGCAGCAATGAAACTATGGTTGTTAGTACTACTAATCAGCTCACAAACAAATAACATACAGCTGCAATTTAGCAAAGGTAAGCTTCCAAAAACATGAGATAGTTAGAGTAACACTTCCTCTAACTCTTACAACATGAAAAGTCATAGAAATGAAGCTCAAAACAGCATAATAACAAAACTGAACTAATCTGATCAGAAACAGAAGGTACAGAAAATCAGACCAGCAATGAAGAGATTCACCAAAATGTTCGTAGCTCCACCAAACGGAACACGTTTGACGTAAAACTAAGAGCGGATGAATCCTAAAGCAAAGGCGTCCAAAAGACAACAACTGAACACCTTCAAACTTCGCACTTGTGTATGGCACGAATCCCAATGCAGACAAGCAAAAAAGTATAGCCTCCAGAAAAGGTCGACCTTCTCTAAGAAATCACAATCTTCATAAAAAAAATCTGCAAACTTGCAGAAAGGGGCGCCCTCCACAGTAGAACAGCTTGGGGTAGTACCCAAAACGATAGAAAAATCAATGTCAAAGCAGTGATCAAAAATTCGCTTCAACTATGGATCAATCAGCAACTCAATAACAGTCAATAACAGATTATACAGTAGCAACCTGTTAAATAACATCAAAAATAAAACTCTATCTGCACTCCTGTGTGAAGTACAGTCTCAAAGACTCACCTAGGAAGCCATAGTTTCAAGCCCGGAGGATGGATTGCAAAATGCTAAGCTTCCCCTTAGCCAGGTTCTAGATTTCAAACCAGCAACATAACTTTACTTTCAAAATTCAAAGATAAGAATGAAGGCTCACAACATCAATAAATAAGCTTCAATTGGGCAAATGAAGCAACTTGTAACTCCCAACAAGAAACTCATCAAATTCCTCCAAGGGACGCCAGCACTTAACAGTCACTTTATTTTGAATTTAATGAAATATTATTCATCTCTCTTTTTGGCATCCCACTTTAAGTTTGCACAATAAACATTAAATGCATATGAAATTCAACCCCCTTTATGTCCCCGTCATTAAGACAACTTGAAGTCAACAAGCTTAGGCGTGGGGTACAACTTCAAGACATGAAAATTGACTAAGTCTGGAACTCAGTCCAAGGAGGGATAGAAGCCAAAACCAAAGCCAACACTCAACCAATACTGCCAGAAATAGGATTGATGACCTGAGCAAGACTGTTGATGGTGCCTCTGCCAAAATTAGACTTACTAAAAATAGCCACTGTCAAAAATAGTAAGTTAACTTTAAAAACTTCAAAAAGGCAAACCGAACAACCATAATGCCCAAAATAGAAATGTGAACTGCAGAAGATTGAACTGCTGCTAGAATGATATTGTTATGAATAGACTTACTGAAAATAGCAACTGCTATAAATAGTAAGTTTGCAAAACATCATCTAAACGACAACCGAGCTGTAAACATGACTTACTATAAATTGTAAATGTTTCCAAACGCCTTCTGAGCATGAACCCGAAAGCCAACATGACTTACTATAAATAGTAAGCACCTGGAAAAATTGTCAAATGGAGATGCATGATACACCATTTTGAAGCTCTCTGAAAACCCAAAAAACTCCACCAAACATGCATCAAAAGCTCACACATACAAGCCCTCCAAACTGTATCTGAAACCTCCTAAAGAATAGGAAACCCTAATTTTCAATTTTGCTTAGCCCAAGAGTTTTCGCAAATAGGTTAAATCCACAAGAAGAGCGTAGGGCTAAAATGGGGACATTACAGGTCCCCCCAATCCTGTCCCCGAAACCCCGTGGAACACTACATAAAATAAAAGGATGGGGATGTAAAAAAAGAAAGAAAAGGAGGGGAGGTACTATGACCATAGAAAAATTAATTACAAATTTGAGTGGTGGTGTTGAGTTCCATCCTTATAGTGGGCTTGGTAGTGATGACTATAGGCATGCATTTAATTCCAACTTCCAATTCCACCTAGTATTTGACATTAGTGAGAATAAGACCTGAATTGGACTAGAGTTAACATGATTTAGGTCATTAGCGAAATCAAGTGTTGTCTTACTCAACATGTCTCCTATTACAAATTGTGTGTCAGAAGCACACTATAGAAAGTTTTCTCACGTGCAAGATGATTTGTTTAAGGATCAAATCCAATTTCCTAATAAATTCAGAGTTAATAAGTTAATGAATTATCATACTCCTTAACCTTGTCAAGCACAGGTAGGGAGTCTATATATTTGGTGATAAGGGCTCCCAAGGTAAGTGCTTATTTTAAGACTAGTGAAAAGTGTGACAAATGATTCCTCCAATCTGATCGTTTCCAAGGTTGTTTTTGAGCCATCAAATCTGAGGCAAAAAACCTTTCGAATGGAGGGTGCACTGATGGAGACCTCTTTGGAAGATATCCAAGTGCGCTTGTTTATCTAAAGGGAACCTTCCATTTATTGGCCAAACCACAATCTTCAAAGTTAGAACTACAAAAATTCTACAGATCATTTTTGGTATATATAAGCAAAATTACTGTGATTTTCCCTTTTTATTTTTTGAGTAAAGGATTTTGCATCCTCTAAGTTCTCAAAAATGATGTCGTGTTATTTGCATATGTACCACATGATGAATCTCAAGACCAGACTGTTTATTAATTCGAAGAATGGTATATTGGAATACAAATTTGCCCCAACTAAAGATGAGCCTAGAAAGGCTGCCAGCTTTAGGTGGGTTGGATCTTAAGTGGAGGCCATAAAAGTCCAAATTTGGGCAGTATACTGAAAAATGTATAAAGAGGCAAAATGCAGATTCAAAATGGTGGACCTTGTATTCCCTAATTTAGGATTATACTGTTAGTGTTATAGCTGTAGGAGATATTTTTCTCCTTAATATATTCTTGTACAAGGCAGGTCGGCCTTATTCTTTTTATAAAGAAAATTTATATGTTCTAGGTCTGCCCTAGGAAGAAGGGCGCCTAGCCTTGTATTTAAAGAGGATGAAGTCCTCTCTCTTTGGAATCAATTCATTCAATTCAAGTTCGCATCTTCTAAGCAGCAGTTCGCATTTTCCCACACAGTTCGGTTTCTTCAGCAGCAGATTCATTTCAAGAAGAAGTGTTATCATTCATCTTAAGGAGAAGTGATATATCTCATTGTATGAGAATCGACCATGCTTAGGGCCTGATTTTGTATGCAGAATTCTGCACTTATTCATCTGATATACAAGAGAATAATGTTGTTGGGTTTTTCTCCCTCGAGTAGGAGGGTTTTCCCAAGATAAATTGTTGTGTTCATTGTCTTTGAGTTGTATTTTCTACTTATTGCATTTCTGATCCTAAAAACTAACATGGTATCAAAGTGGATTTAAGTAAAGATCTGATCAGATATGACAAAAACCATGTCAAAAGAAGTGAAGACGTGTTTGGTGACGTCTTATTTCTGATGCATTTGTCTGCATCGACTATCTATGGTGTGTAACGACACAGGTTGAGTTGAGACTATGGTGCAGTAGAGACTCTATTCATGTGTTGGAGGCATATTTATTTTTTGGCTATATGAAATCGTGACTTCTTTATTTGGTGTGACTGTGATGGTAGATGAATATGTGTGTTGAAGTCTTAGCCTATGTGTTGGCTTCAGTTTTATGAGAGCTGAAGTATCAAATTTGTGCGTAGAGAGAAAAAGGACGTTGCATTGAAAATATGCTTATATAGGATGCCGCAATAATATATGGTTGGTCGTTGTTTTTATCAGGGAGATGTGTTGTCCAAGTCTTTTTGAGCATCTTCTGAAGAAATCATGGGGGTTTGTGCTTTCCTTGAACTGTATACATGAGATGCAACTTAGTCTTAAATTTCATCGTCTCAACCTTGCCCAAGATTGTGATTATTTTTGAAAGGTTATAGCTGGGAAGAAATAATGAGTTTTTCTTTAATATCAGAGGTTGCTGAGAACTGAAGATTTTTATATACAGTAATGAGAGCTCTACATATATAATGTTGTATAATGGTCTGTGAAAGGACATACATGGGCTGCAGTTTGAACTTTCATCTGAAGTCTACAGGAGTGGTTGACGTTTTAGGTGGATGGTATTCTTAAAAGTTAAGTTGTTTTGTATGGTGAGTTTGAATTTAAACCGTCAGTTGGGTGAACCACATGGGTGCATCTAAATAGTCGTGTTGAATATGCGAGCTATCTTGGTTGTGGTTTGAAGACATGATATCATACTTCAGGGTACTGCATCTCAACATTAAACATCAGTGATAAAATCATCGAAGAAAAGAAGTTGTTGGGAGACCGAAGTGAATACTGCAGGAGCCAACCTTAAAGAGATAAGTATTTTATGTGTACTTTTGAATAATGATCATAATAATCATGTATTCAATAATAATTCAAGCAATAATAGTGAATTATGTATGCTTCTAGCATTGGTCTGTGTATCTCTCTTCGGGGTAGTTTGATTCTATGAACTATTATTAATCTCTCTAAAATGCAGGAAGGATCGAGGAGCAAAAGGATGATGAGAGATTGCATAAAGAATTCAAGGGAGGAAGAGCGCGATGCATCCTGTGAGGAAGTCATGCCGGCTGAAGATATGAACAAACATGGAGACATAGCTTGCAGCCTTAAGACTGAGTTGGTGGCACATAACTCTCATGATTCTTCACTGGAGACATCTCTCGAGGGCACAAGATTGGGTCAACCTTGGATGGAGAATTTGCATCAATAAAGAAGATTGAGAAAGATGAAAACACTAAACAAGGGAGAACCTATACAAATTGTCATTGCGATCAGCTACTTCGAAGAGGAGGAAATGACATTCAAAGGGAGTTAAATTCTGAGAATTCAAGGCACAAGTTGAGAGCATGTCCGAGAAAAAGATTAAGGTTCTGAGATCCATCAATGGAGGGGAGTTCACTTCTAGAAGATTTCATTGCAATCTCTGACGTAGGGATCAAGATGGAGTTTTGTGACTCACTGATAAGAAGTGGTGTCATCTAAGTGGGTTGTGTTGTTGCAAGGCCAGATGCTAAAGTCCTTGGAAGACCTCTTCAACTGCAGAGAACAGAATTGCACAAGACAACCAATCTAGATTTGACATTGGTAGCTCCGCAAACCTATTCAGAATAGTGTGATCTGGAATGAGGTCGACAAGGACAATCCTAGACTCTCGCAGGTCAGTAATGTCGGAGGTGTGCATTGGAAACCGTTCCTCTAAGACTAGCATTGCAGGCAATCTTGGAGGAGGAGGTCAAGAAGTTGATGCAAGTACTTGGAGCTTCAAAGGGAGTCACATCATCATGAAGATTTGTTGTAATGTATATTTCTCTGAGACGAAGAAATATGAGGTGAAAGCCCTTGTAGTGTATATTTCTCTGAGATGAAGAAATATGAGGTGCAAGCCCTTGTTCATCTCTGAGATTGAGATGAGATGTCATGTTGAGAGACTCCATGACGACATCATGTTGAGACACTCTGTGATGAACCCTTGTACATCTCCGAGATTGAGATGTGTTTTCTTTCCACACATGGGAGTAACCATTGTGGATGTCATGTTGAGAGACTCCATGACGACATTACATTGAGAGACTTCGTGATGAACCATTGTACATCTCTAAGACTGAGATGTGTTTTCTTTTCACACATGGGAGTAGCCATTGTGGACGTCATGTTGAGAGACTCCATGATGACATCACGTTGAGAGACTCTGTGATGAACCTTTGTACATCTTTGAGATTGAGATGTGTTTTCTTTCCACACATGGGAGTAGCCATTGTGGACGTCATGTTGAGAGACTCCATGACGACATCACGTTGAGAGACTCTGTGATGAACCTTTGTACATCTCTCAGACTGAGATGTGTTTTCTTTCCACACATGGGAGTAGCCATTGTGGACGTCATGTTGAAAGACTCCATGACGACATCACGTTGAGAGACTCCGTGATGAACCTTTGTACATCTCTGAGACCGAGATGTGTTTTCCACATTTGGGTGTAGCCATTGTGGACATCATGTTGAGAGACTCCATGATGAACTCTTGGACATTTTTGAGACTGAGATGTGGTTTTCCAAAAATGGGTGTAGCCATTGTGGCCATCATGTTGAGAGACTCCATGACAAGGATATTTGGAAAATACCTCCCTAGCTAAGAGGGAGTGTTAGTGTTATAGCGGCAAGAGATATTTTTCTCCTTAATATATTCTTGTACAAGGTAGGTCAGCCTTATTCTTTTTATAAAGAAAATTTATATGTTATAGGTCGGCCCTAGGAAGAAGAGCGCCTAGCCTTGTATTTAAAGAGGATGAAGTCCTCTCTCTTTGGAATCAATTCATTCAATTCAAGTTCGCATCTTCTAAGCAGCAGTTCGCATTTTTCCAGGCAATTTGGTTTCTTCAACAGCAGATTCATTTCAAGAAGAAGTGTTATCATTCATCTTAAGGAGAAGTGATATATCTCATTGTATGAGAATCGACCATGCTTAGGGCCTGATTTTGTATGCAGAATTTTGCACTTATTCATCTGATATATAGAGAATATTGTTGTTGGGTTTTTCTCCCTTGAGTAGGAGGGTTTTCCCAAGATAAATTGTTGTGTTCATTGTCTCTGAGTTGTGTTTACTGCTTATTGCATTTCTTATCCTAAAAGCTAACATATACTACCATTACCAAAAGACTTGTACCCTGACCTTTGATACTTGTCTCCCCTATTAAAAATGTGTCCCCATCTCAGAAACCATTAGGTGATGTCTCTAGACATTAGGAAACTTCAAATGATGTTTCTTTGTTTTTCTATACATTTCCTAGAAGCATCACTAGAAAATTAAGAAACTTCCTATAGAGTTTTCTCAAATATATCATATATCATAAAAATTACATTGAGTTTTCCTAAAGCACTCATATGTGGTTCACAAAATCTAAAAGAACTAAAGAAATACACTAAAAGACTTGTAATTTTCTATTTTTGCATAAAAAAAGGGTTTTTCGTATAAGAAAATTTTCTTATCAAATCCCAAAGTGGTAACAATACAAAGAGAAATGACAATAAGGCTTATGATGTATACCCAAATTGAAGTTTATCAACTGGTTATAAATATTGCCAACTTTGCAAACCCTCACGCCACACTTCTAAAATAATGGCATTGCTCTCCCAATCTGTCTATCATCTATAGGTGATTATGATTTAAAATAACCTTCAAAGTTACCCTTATTTGTAATCTAGACTACAAATGTAATCCATATTACAAAGGCCAATGTATATCAACAATTATATTTTTGCCTTTAAAGACTTGTCAGCCTTAGATGTTGGGCAAGGTTCCAAGGGAATTGTTGTACTTAATTCCTAAAAATACCTAACCAGATACCTTAGCCTGGAATATTCTCCTACAAATCTCTCTTCAGAAGTAAGGAGTTTCCCCCACCATCCATATAGTGGGTTGGGGAGCCCGATGTTGGGTGCCTACCCCTAACCCTGACAATAGCTTAGTTTATGGGAGAGGCATTTGAGAGGAAAATGGGTCTAGCAAGAGAATTGTGCATTAAACCTAAGGTGGTGATCAAAGGAGATAGTAATAATTGCCCTTTTTTGACATTAAGCATTAATACAAACATGAGATTCTATGAGTTTTATACGCCCATCTTCATCAACTTCTTTTCCCTTGTTTTCCTTTAGTGACAAAGCCCCACTTGATTAATTGTGTATTTATATTATGTGGCTAGGGTTCACCATCTCTTGTAACTTGTTCAACTATTCACATATTTTAGCTTGTTTTAGTCACTTTTCAACCACTCATAGCCATTAACATTATTTCTTCCTAGCTTTCTAACTACCCAAAAACATCCAATGCCTTAATTGCTTCTCCAACTACCTAAGGCCATGGTTTAGCAAATTATACTTGTGGGCATTCCTCACACCATGGTATTGCCAAACACAATAATATACCCAAATCACAGTACTTGCTCCCGAACAACCACCGTTACCAACCTAATCAACCTAGTTTTCTCAAAAGTGTTGAAAATTCTATAGACAAATGTCCAAGTTTTAACTCAAGCAATACAATTTTAATGGATTTTTACTAACACTTCCAAAGGTTGATCAATACCAAAAGCACAATCACATATTTGAAAATTATATTCTCAACAAAGTTGGTATTAATTTGCTTGAATATTTTCTTTCATTGTGTCTTATCACCACAGAAGTAAAACAAAATTATTAATGCATATAATTAGGCATCCTTCTCATGAGCCCTTGAATATATGTAAAAATACATACCCCAACAGGTCCAGTAAGTAAGGAAATATTTTTCAGTCCATCTTCCCCATCCTTGTTGAGAGTCTCTTCCTCATCCTGAAAACTACCCCAATCCTCATCTCGAACGTTACTGTCGGTTTCTTTGGTCTGATCCTTATCTGAACCAAAAACATGCTCATGCCAGCAGCGTAGCCAATCATTTAGAAACATAACTTGTTGAGAATTTCCACAAACCTGCATAAAATTAGCTATTGTCGTATTATTTGTTGTAAAGATTTTACCTTTTAAGCATTTCTAAGACCGTAGACGCTAATGGATCAATGAAAATAAAAAAAATACCATACATGAGAAACCACACCTCTCTAGAAGTTTCTGGTTGATATTTGTCTGTCCACATGTTGTTCATACCACTGCTACGACGGAAGTGATATGAGATAAACCTGCATGACTCAACAATATAAAATGAGACGAATCCTAATGAGAACTCTTGCTCTGAAAGATAATAGTGAACACTAAAATAAATTTGTGACAAAAAAATTTATAATAGATCTTGTCAAAATACAGTCATTCATTATGTTTACTACTATAATTTTATATTTCTATTTCTATTCAAAAATATCTTCTCTACATAAGAGGTAAGGAAATTCTCTTTATTTTGTTAACTGTACAATTGTAGGATCAAACATTTATACAGGGTCTTTTAAGATCTTGTAAGTTGAATTATAATCAATTCCTATAGCAAAATCAATAGGCAAGTTTTCCTTCATAACTATGTGCTTCCTGAGCTTACTAATGGTTCAAATTATCAACATCCTGGACATGTTAACGTCACCCATTCATGAATGAACTAAGCATGCAGAGTTGTTCAGATAGTATTCCTAAAAGGAATAGTCACATACACCCCAATTTGCTACATTTATAGTAAGAATATTAACATATCATGATAAACAACCATTCTTTTCTATCATATTTTTGATACAATGAAAATCAACTATGCATTTTATGTGATAGCTCCTCTTCAAATTGCATATCCACTCTCTAATCTCGTTTTCAAACCACTGTGTATATAGAATTAAAATATTTGAGTAACTTTCATTCTTAATGATCTGCATTTCCATTAATAAATGTCATATAGCCCTTTGGCCCCCAAATGTTTCAAAAAATTTGACACCCAAAACCAGATTTTGATTTAAAGTCCATCTATGTCTTCCACATAAAAGCGAAGCTATTTTTAATTACATAAAGAAAAACAAATAATCATTTTGCAATTAAATTAACAATAAAATGGATTGGAAACCAATAATTTGAAGTCCCATGCGTAAAAAGATACCACACTGTAAGGTCATAGGGCCCCTTTGTCTCATTGCCTTAACCCGAGCAGCCCACCTTCTGCTGTAATAGGATGCTTCAGTTTCTAGCCTCTGCCTCTATGAAGATAACAAGTAATGACAGAGTTCAAGCCCTAAGGTTCTGATCCTTTGTCCAAAAGGAAGAATATATTAGCAGAAATTTTACCATTCTCTCTATTACAATTAAGGTTAGCTGTCCCAATAAGCACTGTCAAATCAAGCTTATCCCCAGATTTATGCTATTTGTCCTGCTAAATACTGCAGACCCTGTAGGCCTCACGTGGGATGATTTATCAGTCCTAAAATGAATTGGGCATAAATTTTCTTTACCAGGTAAAAAGTGGTATTATAAGTCCCCAATATAGGCAACCTGAATTCTATAAGAGAAAGTTCTGAATTCAATGTAAACTCGCCACCTAAAAATCTTTAGAACAAAAGCCAATACTAATTAATCAAAACAGCATGCACCATGAATGCTTTATGCAACTTATCATATTCCTTATCAAAAACCTGAATAGAGAAAATCAGTTGATCTAGATGCTAGGAGTATCTGAGGAACAACACTCTAAATTGTAGTAATGTCGATGGAAGCAATTAATAACAGCAGTGCAGCTAAAATTGGCCAAATGAATACTAAATGAATGAAAAATGGAGCATTACAACAGAGAGCAGATTAGAACCATTAGGTACTTTGGGTGTAGATGTATTGGCAAATTTGAAATTATCACTGAAATTGGTAGTGAGGTCAAAACCAAGGCATACAAAGTTTGAACAATATATAAGGTAATGGACAAAAAGATATTTAAGGGAACTTAAATACTATCTTTTCCTTTTACGTCTTATATATAATATTCACATGAAAGGTATACAACATAATAGTTCCCTATGCATACACCAAGGGGCTACTGTGGAGTACTTGTACTTTATCAACTGGATGTGCCTCATGGGCATATGAGTATACAACGCCTGCTGTGACAGTGTATATTGATATCTCTCTTCTCTTCTCCTCTCTTCCATACAAGATGTGTAGATGCATGAAGGATGAAGATGTATGATTTGTGTGAAGTTTCATCTACCATAGGTAACCCCTTTGCCTTTTGGCAGTTATAACTTACAATTGAGTTGGCAATGACCAGAATATGCTAATAAAAGGTAGTTCCTTGTCAGAAGCACAACTGCTCTCTTACTACTCTGGCTTTCTATTGTATCCATTTAAAAAATCAGAGCTCAGTGCTTCACCCACACCAAAGCAGCTCCACCCCTCCTACGATTATGGCCAATGTTCATGCAACCATAACAATCAGATTTCCATCTGGGTCATCAGTTCTCCAATGCTAACCTCAATAAGGCATAGCATAGTTTGACTAAAAAATGTACACATACAATTATCCATTTATATGAAGAATTAGTTTGTTCAAAGGCAACACCCTTGTTAGAGAAGAGTTGTCTCTTAGTCACATTGAACAGATATAGCAAGACAGTGCTAATATATTTGGCACCAAAACCAAAACTGATTTATTAAAGCCAAAGGTTTAGACCCAAAGTTACTGTACAAATATTGTACAGAAACTCAGCTTACCAAATAAGTTATTACAAGACATAGCTACCAGCGATCAGTGTTACCATGTCTGGCCAATTTGTTTCAAATCCAACCAGATTCAGTTTTTTGGGAACAGCCAAATTTGTCTGATTCAGTCCGAGTTTTCTGATTCCTATAGAAATTTTACCAAATTTCATAATATTTTACCTCAACAAAAATCAAAATTTTCAAACCCGGTAACTATGCTGGTGATACTCAACCATAAACTATGACTATTACCCAAGTCAATCACCAAAATGGAAAAATAATTTTTCCATATTTATGAAAGGAATCTGAGTGTTCATAGCTGACTTCTTTCCAGCCATTATGATACTGCTCTGATGACTTATTCTCTGAAAAGTTATGAGGAAAATCACAGATATAAATGATAGCTAAGTTAGCCATTCCGGTTCCGGTTCGGGGGTTTGGTTCATCGGTTTGGCCAAAAAAAATTTGGGGGGGTAGTCGGTTCATTTTGGGTTCATTAGTACAAAAAACATGTAAAAATAATATATATATATATATATATATATATGCAGCCTAGAAGCATGAATTAGGATTAGAATATCACATAACATCATATAAACAACAAAACCACCATAAACTTGAATGTCATTTAAAACATGCATGATAAATATTCATCGTTGAAACTTGAATTGTGGTAGCTTGATCTACAGAGTCTATTGATGCCAGGATTCAATTTGTACGATTTTTAAAAAAGAAGCCAACTAAGTAAAGTTATCAGCATTCTTCAGAAATCATAAGAATTTGTTTAGTACACTAGCCATTTTGATGTCTTCTTGCAGTCTCAAACATTATTTTGTATCATTGTTACATTGGTCTTGAGAGTGGTAGCTTAATATAGCTCCACAATACAAAATCTGGTTTACCTATGCAGTGTAACAGTGGCATAGGCAGATTTTTCTTTGAAAGAACCAAAGGGTGACTGCACAATTGAAGTGTATAAACACATATCTTTTTGTAATATCAAGGATACTTTTTGAATCTTCCATGCATTGCTAATCTAAAAGGAAAGGTCTTTTGCGTAATCTGTATGCAGCCATGCTTTTGACATTGTCAAAAAGAGAAAAACTTCCCTAATGATTCAAAGGCATGGCCAAGCAGTTCTAACTCTCCACATGAGAGAAGATACATGTTGGAGAGTACATCAAGTCAGTGAGAACAAAAGTGTAATGTGTTTTAGTTTGTAGTATTCCTCTGTTTCTCTACAGATGTGTGATAAATTCTTAGTTCAATGACGCAGAACAATTTTTGAAAAAAGAAAATTGTGTCATAGTCCGCTTTCAATCCAACAAGCAAAACTGAAAGCTCAGCCTCTTGGAATGAAAATGTTTGTTTGCAAAACAAATGAATAAGAATGAGGTAGTTAAGGTGTTTGAAGTGATTTAGAGGTCACTTTTAGGGTTCCCTTGGGCGTGGATCAAAGTCAAACTCCATAAAACATTAAAAAAATGCTCAAAAAAACACTTTTTGGATGCCTAGGCACGTGGGTTTTGTCTTGGTTCACTTGGGTTATGTCTGGGTTCTACCCGAGTTCTCTTGGGTTCTACCTAGGCGAACCAAACCCAAAAATGAAGGTCCCTGGTCAAACCCACAGGCGAACCGAACCAAGACCCAAACCAAGAGCGAACCAAGACCAGAACCAGGGGTAAAATAGAAGAACCCGGTAACATAGAATGATAGGAATGATACACCTTTTCATTCAAGCTGACCGCAGAAAGCTAATGCTCATACATATTTTCAATACTTGCTATTGGACTATGCTTCATATCTCTAATTTAGAGATTTACCATGAAAGAATTTAATTTCTTTCACTTATAGGTGTTCACTTGTCTGATATGCCTTTCAGTCACGTTTACTAGCTTTGATCACTTAAGTACGATATAATTTAAGCCATAGTTGGAAAACTCCCCAATTGCAAGTACTCGGCAAGCTCGAAAAACTCGCCTCGGAAAAAACTCGACGAGAACTCGACAAAAACTCGGCCAAAAACTCGGCAACTTAAAATATTGCATAAACTTCATTAAAAACACTTTTTTTTTTGCAAAATTCAATGATAAGATGCATCCAATGAGTCAATAAATTAGTATATAGAACTTCAAGTTGAGTCTAGTTGTATTTCAATGATTTGAAAGCAAATTGGGTAAAAAATGGCATCTTCATGTGGAATGCGCTGATACTGATAGTGTGAAACAAAATGAAAATAGCAAATTGTTTTCATAAAACTGAGAGTAAATACTATATTAATATATTTTACAAATTTATATCTTCCTCTTCCCATATTTAGTGAAAACTAGGGGAGAGGTAGAACTAGACGATATTATAGATGAAGACTTGTAGGCAAACTTGGAAACTTGGACTTGGAGAGTACCTAGAAAACCAAATGAAATCAATTTGAGTTTGAAGGCAATGCCCCTAATGGGGTCAAGGGGCAACACCCCTAGTGGGGTCGACGGGCAACGCCCCTCGTGGGGGTCTGGGGGCAACGCCCCGAACGCGCTCCCTGTCGCAATACAGGGCGAGGTTGAGGGGCAGGGCCTTCGCCACCAAGCCCAAATTAAGACCTCCAAAACCACACAAACCTTCATGGGAGAGTGTTTTTGCTAAGGAAGAGCAACTGGTGGATGAAAAAAATGAATCGAAATTGCCTTTATTCTAGCCACAGGGGTCTTTTCCTAACGAGTTCTTGCACCAAATACTCATTTCCAAAAATTGGTGAGTTTTCCAACTATGATTTATGTTGGTGTAATTAATTATTTAACATGGTATTAGAGCCTTGATTTGCAACCCCTTCTCAATTTTTGGAGAAATTCATTGCAGAGCACGTTCGGGGTTCTTTGAGGGTTTCATACCTTGAGCTTATTTGTGAAGCGTTTTGGATCAGATCGAGCATCTCCATTGGATTCAGAGCGCCGGAAAAAATAAAGATTGACTTTTCTTTCATTGATTTTCATCACCGTTTGCCATATCAGCAAGGGTTTCAAGTTTGGTGGTTTTTTTGCAAGATTTGGGGGTAGCCGATTTTTTGGGGCACTTTTCGCACAAACGAAGGTCACCATCGCATTCGCAACAGCCAAAAACCCTAAGAACTCTTGTCGTTTGGTTGATTTTGAAGCAGTTGATCCGAGAGGCAAAAAAAAATTGTCAAGGAGACTGTATGGCCTCCCTAACACGCAATTCAAGGCATATTTCAAAAAAAATATAAAAACGCTTTAAAAGAAAGCGTTGCCAGTGCAAAAACCAACACCGCCGAGCAGCCACCGCAGCGCCACCCAACGGCCACCGCTGCCCATCCTGTCGGTGCCCGTCCCTGTGCGCCAACCCCCGAGGGCTTCACTCTGCGCCGACGGTCACATTGAGGACCAAGTGCTTTGTGCCCAACCCTCGATCGCCTTCAGCCCCTACCCGCGGTCACGTGGGTGACCATGGGCTCTGCCCCAACTCCCTGCCGCAAACCCCTTGGTCCGCCCAGGCGACCAAGGGCTTTTTTTTTTTAGCCCCCTAGGCTGCTTGTAAGCTTTATTGGCCAAATTCAAACAGTTTCACAAAATCGGGCATAACTTTTGCGTATGATGTCCGTTTTTCAAAAACGAGATACCGTTGGAAAGCTGGTTCCGAGCCCAATCCGTTGGTGCAAGTAATTTTTCCAGATTTTGCTCCAGATTTATTTTGCAGGACTCTGAAGTCCGATGAAGCAATTTTCACTTCGGAGGGCATATCTTTTGCCTCGGTTATCCATTTTTCACTATTCAAGCGGCACTGGAAAGTTGATTCAATCATCTACACAGATTTGAGGTCATTTTTAATAATGGAGGCAGATATGAACATTGGCTTGTGCATGCACTCTTTCTTGTTTTCATGCATTACGTTTGCATTATGCTTTTTTTGCATGTTCTCCTTTTATAATCATGGGGTATTGTAATAAATGAACTTATATAAAGTTCCATCAGGGGGGCTTCTTTCTTCCATAATAATCTGATTAGAGTGTAGTTGCATTGCATGCACTTTGATCTCATATTCATATTGATGACAACTCGCATGAGTTGTATCTGGATTCTGTAGTTTCTTTTGGCCACATCCTGCTCATAGCTTAACACATTTTGGTTCGCATCGGTTCACATCTCAAATTGAGAGCCTATGGTTAATGATCCTGAATCACATCAAATTCACATCGGGTCACATCTCAATTTGAGGGCCATTCATTTTATGGTTAATGTTCCAGAATCTTCATGGTACTTGCTCCTATAGATCAGTTTTAGTCACAATTTGGCATCGGCATCGAAATACACATAGCTTTTGGATTCTTTCATCATATCATTCCCTCTTATGGGGGCATCATTTATTCATCTACTGTTGCTTCATAGATTCCAAGGTTGTTCCAGTTTGTGAGTTTTCCAATGTTCCTTGGCATCGAGTTTGTTGTTGTTTTATCATGATTCCGCTTGAGTCCTTCAATGACTCTCATATGGTTTCTCATAAACAGAAGTATCTTTCCTTGCTTGCCAGATTCAAGATTCCAATGGTACTCCACCAATGCTTCTTTGCAGCAGGTCATCTCATTAAGGGCGAGGTTTTGTCCCACTGGGTTTTCTCCTCTTTCCCATTCATTGCATTGTACATGGGTACCTAACATGGACTAGTTTCTGGGACCCGTTCATGCTTTCATGCATTCATCCTAGCATTAGGTGCATGTTTTTTAGTCTCCTTAAGTTGCACTTATGGGGGGGTGTTGGTGTAATTAATTATTTAATTACACTTTATTAAGTTTACTTAGGTAATAATTAGTTTACTTAATTAATAAATAAGCTTTATCTAGTTGAGCTAATTTTAGTTCAAAATTAGGTTTTACCTTTAGGGTTTTGCATACTTTGCTTTTATAAAGCAATTCATCTATTGTAATTTCTTAATTCTTGAATACAATTCATTTGCACATCTTCATGCAAATTGCTCTTGCTTTTTCTGTTTTTCTCGTGGAAGGTATTTTCTGGTTTGCATGTCTGATCTTGGTTTCTAACAATTTAAGTTGTGTTATCGGATCCGCTAGCTCAGCCGCCAGATCCCGGTCCGATTCGTACCGGATGCAAGATTGGATTCGAGTGTGGCTAGGATCCGAAATCTATTATAATGTGAATGGGTATTTCCTTCCCCGATCTATAAGTACAAACTAACTTGTTGAAACCACCTTCGGATCCTATCCAGACAGGCACGAAACATAATCCAAGGCAAGAAAACACACAACCAGTTGATCTATCCTTCCTCACTCACACAAGATTATTATATATTTATATATTATATTATTATATAGTATATTATATATTTATATAGTTATGCATTATCTATTATATATTATATATTTATATATTATAATAATATGATATATAATATACATTTATATATTATATTATTTGCTTATTAATATATCATATTATGTATTTATATATTATAATATTATAATAAAACATAATATATTAATATGTAATAATATAATATATAATAAAATATATTAATATATAATAGTATTCTATTATATATTTATATATTATTATATTTTATTATATATTTATATATTATTATATTATATATTTAGATTTTTTTGTACAGACGAACCCTAAACGAACCCTACCCCAAACGTCTTTTAGCCAAATCCACAAACCGGATCCATGAACCCGAACCAAGATCGATACCAAAACCGGCAACTTAGAATTTAAGCATTATTTCTTATGCAACTTATTCTATTATTAAACCTTTGGTAAAAATAATTGATTTTCAACAAAAACTACTATACAGAATTATATAAAAGATATATTTCAAAAATTGTTTGCCTTACGTTGAGACAATTCAATAAGATGGCAAATAGGAAAAATCAATAAACCCTAGGTCTTTTGTATGATGGAGCCTCCCTTGCTTCTATACTTAACATCTATCCATACAAGTTATTTAAACAAAAAGCTCAGATTTCAGTCAAACCATTATAGGTCTAGGATCTTGAGCTTGTTGATCCACTTTAATTGTGATGTGAGACACAATTTTCAAGAAATTAGAAATGACCAGGCTTCACAATCCAATGCATTTTAACAAATTCCTAGACGTGCAACCAGGCGATTTCATTATACTCAGGTTTTTTGATGCAAACACACAAGGAAAAGAGAAAAATCTCATCTTAGTAATTTTAGATTGTCTTTTTCCAGCTAAGAAGAAAGGAATTTGAAGAAATTGTCTCAATAACTGCAAACCTTTAATTAATATGGTCATTGCCTGTTCAAATGAACACTTAAGAAGTTTTAAGTTCACTTGCATGCTAACTTCAACTTACATCCCATACCATTTTGGTGGCATGCACAAATTATCACATTTTCCTTTTGAGAAGAAATCTGAGATTTTTATTTCGAATTGTTACAAGACAGCCTTATATTCATTTGATGTAAACCATATCACACACAAAATCCCAGTAGCCAAGTCATATTTCTTTGTTATTCTAAAAGTTTCACATTATTGAAGATAACTGAGAATATACTGATCAAGAAAAGAAGAAGAGAGTTTACAGGTCCACCCATCATTTGTCCAAGCATGTCCACTCTTCACTCTTCACTTTCCAATGATTAAGCATGTTTTTCATTGTTTTGTAATGTGTGAATGCTTTGTTTTTTCACTTCAAAACTTTGAATGACAAAAAAGTTGTTTTTATTTGTGGGTCTGAAAATTGCCTTTTTCTTTCCATTTAGATTTGCAATATGCTAAAAGCCCTAAAAAAAGAATTGGCACATGCAATGAGCTGAAAAACCTAAAAAAATATTACTTTCATTTTTTACACTTGCAATGTACTAAAAAGCTTCTTTTTTTTAAATGTTTTTTCCATGCACACACAATGTGCTAGAAAACCTGAAGAGCTTTAGTTTTTTGGTATTTTAGTTTTCAAGGCCAAAATGAGTTACTTAAGTGACAAGGAGAAGGCTGAAATGGGTTGTGAAAGTAGGGCAACCATAGGGGAAAGACTTGAGGGCACTCAAGCCACCCAAACTGAAAGTTTGGTTGCAAGTATTTTTGTTTTGATCTCCATTCTAAGATATTGGAACTATATGCCAAGGGCCCATTCAACAAGCAAAGCCCTTTGCACCAATTTGTGGTGACACTTGACATACATTAGGCGCATAAGTCACTGGAAATACAATATTTCTAGCCTTGAATGGCAAAAAGCAACCTTAAGAAAGTAAATGCAGACCTCTAAAATATATTTAGTAAAGGGATTGTGCATTGTAATTAGCTAAAACTTGGCAAGAGGGTAGAGATAGTAAGAATGTTGAATAGGGCCATCTCTGTAACATCTGCTACTTTCTCCAACACTTCTAGATGAATATCTACATCATGTACAACGCCCACTTTTGAAGTGAGTGTCGTGAAATTGAGAAGAAAATAAAGATTGTGGGTTCAGTAACAACTTCAGAGTTCAGACACAGTTTCAAATCTGCACATTTGCAAGCAATAGAGGAGGCAAGTGATACCATTGACAACTTGTTTTTTTGCCAATGGTATTATGTTTCATTTTGCTCAATCCCCTTATTTCAATGAGGCTTTTGGCAAGGCTTGCAAAGTGGGCTTACCATGAGTTCCTCCTAGTGAAACTTGATTGAGAACCATAATTTTGAATTAATTTTATTCCAAGGTCAACTCATTGATAGAGGAAATGCAGGTCACATGGATGACATGTTGGTGCAACATCATCACAGATGAAGGGATGAATACTAAATACCCCTCACTCATCAACGTGATAGTTACATGTAAGTAAGGCTCTTATTTCCTTTAGGCAATTGATAGTTCTGGAAAATACAAGGGCGCAGAGTTTCAATTCCAAATTTTGAGAGATGTTATTGAAGAGGTTGGACATTCTAATGCAGTGCAGGTGACAATAGATGCAAAATGCGTATGCAGGGAAGTAGGGACATTAGTTAGGGCCGCTTACAAGAACAGCTATTGGACTCAAGGACCCTAGCAAAATCAATTGGATCAAACAAGTTTGGCAAGTGCTAGGAACTTGCAAATGTTCATATGCAACCACCATAACGTCAATGGCCCTCTTTTTATCACTTTTAATAAAAGAATTACTCAAGCTACTGGAAACTAGGTTTGTATCCTATTTTATTTTATTTAAAGAATGCTTGAGTTATAGGAGCCCTTGCAACTAATCATCATAACAAAGGAATGGTCTATGTAGAAGGAGGCCAAGATAAAGCAAAGGAAAAGAGTGAAGAAGGTAGTGATCAACAATATATTTCAGTCAAATGCAAGATACATCACATATATTGTATCCCCTATTTTCGCTATCATTATTTATGGAAACTCTAACAATTCTGAACTTGAAGAGACCAGTGGATGCATGAAAAGCATACTTGACCAGAAGAAGGCTGCTATTCATTAAGAGAGACCCCACCATACAACTCCACCACAACCATGTTCAGCCCATTATTTAGTGGACATGGGAGCAGCTAAATACCCCTTTGCACATGGTCATATAATGAATGAATTCAAAATGTTTTGTGGAGAGATCTGGTAGAGTTGTTCCCTTTGATAATGAGGCTTAAAAAGGCTTCATGAAGGCCCATGAGAAAGTATACCATGTGGAGGAAGATTCAATAACCAAAGCTGAGTGGATCAAATTTGTTGAACTTAATGGCTACAAGAGTTCAATATAGTGTAACAAACTATGACAAGGTAATAATCAATTGGTAGTGATTATACATGGGCTTCTACTATTGCATATACTTGTCACTCGCCTCATTTCCAAGTTTCTAGTTTCTCTACTACTAAGATGACTTATATCTTTATCCATTATAGTAAAAAGCATAGACTTTACCTCTAAGAGAACGGAAGAGCTTGTTAGGCATAGTGCCTTTGTCTTATTAATAGCAAGACACCTGAGTACAAGGAGAGCCCATTCCAACAGTGGGATGTAGAACCTAAGGAGCCAAAGCATATTCATTAGGAACAAAATGCTCAACTAGGATTGGCTGGGTTGAGATGTGGGGGCCAATTGAGTTCAGAAATTCCAGTGATGAGAAATACACAACATTTTCATCAAATAATAACTCCAATTGCTCTAAGTTAAGCTAGTAATTTAGCGAGCAATACACTAGTTACAAAAAATTATGTATTATAACCCACAATTGAACAAAACTCGGACAAAACAAGCTTCGCAATTACTAAACAGCTACACAAAATAGATATTTGTTTCAAGTAAGAACTTATAAAAAATGGACAAACCCTATAGAAGAGTTAAACCTTCTAGTATGATTACAAGCTTCGAATTTTTCTATTTTATAGCTTTACCATATACAAGAAATAGAAAACTTACTAAAAATAGCAAATTAAATTTTTTGACAAGAACTGAAAAACACCACTTAGTCGTGACCCTTGTCGTGGGAAGCTGAAATGACAATTGGATAAGGACAAAATTTATAATGAAACTGAAAATGTTTATTGGAGCTGTTTAATTTTGGTACCCCTACTTTACAAGGTCATAACTCCTCACTCATTACATGGTCATAACTCCTCACTCATTACATGAAATTCAAAGTTTGCATATATGTTACAAAACTTGGGCACAAACTAATTAATCCAGGTACGATAGTATCAAAAAGAAAGTCCAACTAATGCATCAATAGATTCCACTCTAGACTGCCCCAAAAATGAAGAAAATACTAAAAAATACATGTCAAAAGTGTCTTCTTGAACAAGGACTTGGATGAGGAAGTCTACATGGTGCAACCTAAGGATTTTCAAGTTCCTAGACAATAACATCTGGTTTGCAGGTTAATGATGTCTTTGTACAAGATTAAGCAGGATCCTCAAAGCTTCTATCTTAAAATTGATCAACATCTAAAAGATTTTGGATTCAAAAGAGTCTAGCTGATCCAAATATTTATGTCAAATGTGATGGCAATGATATTGTAAATGTTATTGTATATGTTGATGATCTTCTCATCACATGTAAAATCAGATTTGTGTGCAGATTTTGACATGCCAGATATAGGCCTCCTACATTATTTCCTACGAGTTGAGTTTCAGCAATCTGATCATAAAATTTTCATGGCTCAAATAAAATGTGCCACAAGTCTTTCGGAGTGTTTTGGGATGGCAGCTTGTAACTCAACTTCTACACCTATAGAGGTCAGGCTGAAGTTGTCAGTCTCCAAGAATTCATCCTCAGTTGACGACTCACTACAGACAGTTGGTGGGCAGCTTGACATATCTTACAGCCACAAGAACAAATCTTTGCTTCACTGTTAGCTATCTCTCTGGATTTTTGTCAGGACTGAAGCTCTCTCATTGGATAGTTGCAAAGCGAGTTCTGCAATATGTCGAAGGTACTCTTGACTTTGGCATACTCTACCAGAGGACTAAATATTTTGGTTCAATTGTGTATACAGACTCCAACTGGGCAAGATTTATACATAATCGGATGTCTACGACTAGCCATATCTTCTCCTTAGGGGTTCAGGAGTGATTTCTTGGAGAAGTAATCTTCACCAAACAATAGCTTTAGCCTCCACTGAATCTGAATATAAAGCAGCTGTGAGTGTCAATTGTGAAGCAGTTTGATTATGCAAAATCTTGAAAAAAATTCAGCTAATGAAGCGTTCTCCTACTCCATTTTTTTATGATAATCAGGGAGCATTGAAGTTGGTGAAGAATCCAATTTATCATACTCAAACCAAACACATTGAGATTCATCATCACTATATTCAACAGCTGGCGGATTATGAAGACATTTCTCTTCTTTTTTGTTCCTCTCAATAGCAAATTTGCTGATTTAATGAATTAGTATATGTATATATTGGTATAATAATGCAATAAAGTGTATTCACACTTTAGTGTACTTGAATAGTTAGGTGCAGGTCATTAAATAAAGTTTGGTAGTTGCAGTTGTTACAGTTCTTAAGGATCTTATTGTACTTCCTTTTAATATGGTAGATACAATAGCACATTTCTAATTCTATTTAATGCTGCTCCTCCTCTTTGTGGAGCAAGCCATTCAAGTCAACATCTCTTACCTCATTTCTTTGCATTTACTAACATAAGTTTCAAAAAAACTGTATTTCTGAGAAAAATATAAAGTATTCTACCTTTGTTCAAGATCTTTTAAAGATAATTTGCTCCAGGAATCTTTCATTAGATTAGCAGATAAAGTAGGTTCCACAACTTTTGCCCTGTTCTGCAACATCCCACACAATAGATAATGGCATACACCATCATAAATAAAAGTCTTAATTCAAGTTGTTTCAAATATTATGTCTCTAAGCATCTTTGTTTTGATGACACGTGGTTAATCAAAGCTGTAAATATTGCATTGATACATTTCGCAAAATATCACCTCTAAGTATGCAAATAGTTTCTCAAGTTGCTTTTTCTTCCTATCTAAGCCTCCTGAATGTTCTGACAGTTCATCCTGAGACCAAACATCCTGACAAGGGAAGTTTTCTTTAGTGTCTGATGAATCTTTGCTGCCATTAAGGAAACAACTAAAACCCTCAGATTTTAAGAGTTTCATGTCCTCTTTTGGCATTGCTTGGAAGGCCTCTTTAAAAACTCTTGAACCTTCCTGCTGCCAAATATTACTTTCTACAAACTCCCAACCTTTCCAATCCAAAGCTGCAACTTCCACCTGCAATAATAACAAAGTTGGTGCCTTATGTCATGCCCCCGAAATTGTAACACTAAGATATGAAGCTTTAAAATGCAAATAAAGAAAATAAAGAAATACATATTAAAAATATAAAAAGAAAAATTGGCAATTCAATATTATTATTATTATAGTTCTCATAAGATAATATTATAATTATAATTGTCAAGTATAAAAATATAAATATTAACAATATAATATTATTATAATTACAATAATATAACACTGAATATTAAATGTATATATAGAAATAAATATATCAAAATAAGAAAACATAAAACAATCGATATATAATATATATCATAAATAAAGGGGATAAGCAGCGATTATAAGCAAAGCAGTGATTTAGATTTAAGGGCAGAAATAGGATAAAAGGCATCGATGATGACTAGTGAATAAGACAAAAGTTACAATAAGCTGTGAATAAGACAAAGAAGAGCCAACTATTCATAAATAAATAAAAGTCTTATCTAAAGTGAGGTGATGTGTTTCATTAGTAAAGGTAATGTGATCTACTATTGAAGGTGTGTGATCTGTTTTAAGCTTCATTTGGCAGCACTTGATAATGAAGCAATTTGTATATGGTAAGAGGTGCAATTTGTGAAGTATGGAGGGTTGCATTTGTAATAAAGAGATGTATCCTTTCAAAGGACTTTCAGTGGTATAAATGGAAGGAATAGGAATGAGAAACAAAAGGGAAAAACAGCAGTGGATATAATCGGAGGCAAGGATCAGTTTTGGAAATACAATAAATAGAACCAGATCTGACGTGCTCATATGGAGCCGATCAGCCCTTCATTGGACGCATGAATAAGACAACTAAATCTGGAGCAGCATCAAGATATCTCGCATAAAGTAAAAGTGACAATCATAAACAGCAATCATATAGTAAAGGCTGCATTAATCATTGCTAGATATCAGATTTAGTATTAAATTGCAGGCATACAGATCTCAACATAGTGAATACAATCTGGTATGGATTATAGAGATGATATGAAATAGTATTAGTGCTGCTGCGGAAGATAAGTACTTAGAGGATATTAGTGCTGTCTTGCGTTTGAAGTAGATAGATAGATAGATAAGATTTACAATTATGCAATAATGATGCTTTTGGCAATTATTAATCTTTATTCATAATTATTTATTGGATCTAATCTATTTGTTTCTCTTTAAGCAATATGTTCTAACAAAGCGAATAGGAGAGAATTGAGTCTCAGAAGGATAAGCATTCAAAGCAGATCGGCCAGCAAACACAAATCTCAATTGTGAATTTAATATGTTTGTGATATGAAGTTGATTAGTCATTTCAGCACATATTTTCACCATGATGGGAGAAGGGAGAATTGCTAAAGGGGCACAATGAGTGGGCCCTCTTCTAGGCATGCCACCCAGTGGGGGACAAGATGAGCCCACATGGGCCAAAGGGGTACTGCCTTTGTTTTAAAGGGCATGGGCTTTGGGCCTAGAGAGTTGGCTACCAAGACACCCTTTGCAATCTCAGTCCCCTATCATGGTGTAAAAAAATAAAGAGATCATTCATGAGGAAAATGGAAAAGGATGGCAAGATGAGGAAATAATGGATAAATGAGAATCCTCACTAGGTATGCCACCCCATATGAATGGCATGCACCACATGAGGCCAAGGAGGATGGTATAGCCATCCTTGGGCCCTAGAGAGGTTAGGACACCCCATTGAGTCGTTCTCTTCCATGTTCCCCATGGTTGAGGACCCCTAGGATAAAGTAGTAATTGGATTAACAAATTTACTATGGATTTACTAATTGTTCAATCATGATACTCTACTTGTTAAGTTATTATTGTAATTGATCTCTAACTTGTTTGCAGGGATTAAATCAAGCCAAGGTACTCTTTAAATCCATTGTTTGCTTGGGAAATTAATAATTTTAGAGTAAATTCAGTATAATTCTTATTAGAGGCATTACACTTAAAAAATGGTTGTCCGCCAAAACATGAAACTAGGGACATAATTTAGCAATTTTTAAGTACATAAGATGAATAAAGCATATAATTTCACCCTTCTTATCTTTTCAAAGCTAATTGATGTTCAATTATTAAATTCCCCCAAGGAATAAGCTCCAAAATATTACCACACCTGCTCATTTTGTGTTATGTGAAAAGGTGGAGAAGGGGCAACAACTGTCTCTGAGAATTTCAAATTCTGCCGATTAGCTTCAACTTGAGTCTCGGAAACATTTGCCACTCTTGTCTGTAGTGATCTTTTCTGCTTAAAGAATGGATGGGTGTCTTTCCCGGCATTAAGACGAGCATTTTCCTACAGTCACAAGTAAACTAAGAATCAATGAGGTATCTAGCATTATTCACGATAAACTTAGAAGCAAGAGAAAAATGATGTTAAATTCAACATATAGGCCACATTTTATAATATATCTCAAGAATAAATGCATTTTTAGAGTATTCAAAACTCCCAAACTTGACTCTATATTCTTTAGTAGAAGAAATGTTAAAAGATCATTTTAAGCTCCTCAAAAAAGTTGTCTCTAGAACAAGACATGGAGAAGACAGTCAATAGTTATAGGCACGTGCACATGATTTTGCGTTGAAATGTACAGTAACTCAACTTTACTAGAAAAGGTTATAATTTGAAATTTAATGAGGAAAAAGGGAAGCAGGCATTGAATGATGTGAATGTCAACTTCAGTTGTCATGCCAGTCACTCTTATGGATATGCAGTGGGTAATAGTTATTTAAATTTCTTACAAGAACCATAAAAATCCAAGAGAAAAAAAGAGGATGCAAACAATAGTTCTAGGACTAATAACATCTTGCCTAACAAGCAAAAGGATATTTATAATTTGGATCAAATGCAATCATTCACAATGCCTCTAAGCGAGTAGATGTTAAATTTCCAGAAGACAGTCGGCAAGAAACTGTTAGCACAATTATATCTGTTCTAGAAAGATTATATCAAAAGATATGGCGCTGTTGCAAAAATCCTCATACCACCACAGAAAACCTCAAAGAGAAAACAGTGGCAACTTTCATCTTTTGGAAAATGAATAGCTACAAAAATAAGGAGGCTGTAATTGATCTAAAATAAAAGGGAATGAAGTTTACCCTCAATCCTTAAATAAAGCTGGTACGAATGTGCGTTTGTGGAATAATGATCAAACAAAGTTCAAGAAAATTAACAGCCTTGGGAGCTTAAGGGAGTTAAAAAATCAATACAAATAGTGAGAATTCATTGTTAATGTTCGGTCCTGGTATGTCTTGGAATACATAAAAGTAAAAATGGACCCAAGAGATAGTCAAAACTATCCTATCAGATGTAATTACATGACAATTTGATACTTCCTTTGCCATTCTAACACTTGTCTTAGCGTTTTTTATAGCTTTTTCTGATTTTAATAAATAAATCATGTAACTTCCGTATCAAGTCTACAAGTGCAGCCACAGCCTACTTAATTATTAAAAACTTCTAACATTGTACTCTCTGTAACCGACCAGGATGCTAAAAGCAGCAAGTTTCGTTAAAAAAAAACTGAGACCCTTCACCAGAGTAAGCATTTAAAATTATATAATAAGCAAAACTTTTCAATAGACCACAGCCCAGTACAATACTAAAAAAAGCAGTTTACTGTCTGATTGCAAGCCTGTTTTTCTTACTTTTGCTCAATAATCTCATCCCAAACACAGCTCTTCTAAATTTGAGAACATACACCACAAACATCCACTGCTGCGGGATTTTCTGCAGAAATAGTAGCAAGAATGTCCGTCTATCCAAGGGTTTGCTATGTATAGACATGCAGTCAACATCAGATCTCAACAAGCTAAACCACAGGCATGTAATACTATAACATATGCGAATATTTCTCAGCAACCACAGTCAAATAGAATGGCTTCAACGAAAGATTCACAAAGCATGATCTCTTCAAGAAATGGCAATCAAAGAACAACAATTAATTTCGCAGCTTCCTGCCACCCCTTCCACACACACACACACACAACACCCCGCAACTTTTCTTTCTGACAAAAAATGCCAGCATTCATGCATTGGGTGAAGGCACTAATCATATTTTAGCCACTGAATAGCTGAACTTGGGGTACTAAAGTAAAAATTTGATATAATACATTTTACCATACAATGTTAGTTACCACACAGATACAAGTTTATTAGGAAGAAAGGTACCTAGCATTAGACCATTAGCCTTTAGAGTATGTATGTTTTCTCTTGAGAGGTATTTCGACCCAAATTTATGCCCATAGCCTCTCAGGAAATTTATCTTCGTTTTAATGTACTACCTGAATTTCTACTTAAGATATAACATGAACCTGGTTTTCTACGTTAAGTTTTAGAGCAATCTGCATACTCCTTTGTGCTATCTTAGTAATTAAATTGTTTAGAAAAATAAATATCTGCTTTTACAGTCTTAAAAACAGGAAAAAAAATCCTTTCTGGGAATATTTGGTTAATACTTCTGTTTTTTCAGTTCAATTTTAGATTTTTTGGACCAAAAGTATTCGCTATATGATCTAAACCAAGCATAACAGACTTACAGTTAGCTCACAACAATCACAAAGGCACATTTACCTTTTCACTAATTGATTAAAAACAAATCAATGGAGGGCAACGGTCGACTGCAGCCTGCCGTTGCGGCGACCAGGGTTTCACCTGGTCTGAGCTCGTTTGGGAAGGCTTCGCAGGGCATTTTCAGTGGCTTTTGGCACAGTGAAGGTTGCATTGGGGGAAAGACTAGTAGCGATGTTCAAGCAGAGCATGCAGAGAAGATAAAAGGTCAAAACAGCGGCGGTTTGAGTTTGGATGGGGGTGACCCGCATCCATAGCAAGGCCAGAAAAATGGAAATTTGGATGCTCACGGCCCAAGGGGAGATGGAGGTATAAAGGGGGCCAAGTCGTCTAGAATGGGAGGCAAGCAAGAACCTCTCAAACATCAAAGCAAACAGGCAAAATCTCGGTGAGGAGAGGAGGGGTTCCCGTTTCAATTCCTACAGCCAGAACAGTCACAATGGAGCTAGATAGTGAGTTGGATCAAGAAGTAACCTTCAATGAAAAAGTCTTTTTTGGGTTGGGCTTGATTGGGAGATTCAGGGGCTTTTGGCCAAGCCTAACTGACCTTCACCAATGGATTTCTAATTACTGGGAGCCTGTTTTGGAAGGGTATGTTCAAATATATCCCATGGCTAAAGGATTTTTCATTGTGGTTTTTGAAAAAGAGCAGGATAGAAATAAGATTTTGTGTGAATACCACTGGGATTGGGAAGAAAGTATATTCTGCTGTTAATGCCATGGCATCCAGCTTTTAACCTAGCCACTAAAGTATTTGAGAGGGTTCCTCTCTGGGTGAGACTTCCTAACCTTAACTTGTAATTTTGGTTCGATTCCTGCTGCACTCAACCTTTGCTCGGATTTTGGTGGAAATGGATGTGTCCAAGGAGCTTCCAGAAGAGATCCAAATAAAACCTCAAAACCTAAAGTTTTTCTTCCTTGCCACCATAGTTCAAAAACTCAGATCCCACACACCTGATTTTGTTTGGGACTCAGAGACTGGGCAAATTAAAAAAATTCTTAAGTTCATTAACTTGGCAAAACTGAGCAAAAGCTCAGAGTACTCGCACAAAACTCAGCCAGGTAAGTAATGGATGATTTACATGGTTGCAAAAATAACTTGCAAGTAATTTAGTAAGTTTTAACTTTTCTATATTTCCCACAAATAAATAAAATTGAAGGTGCAAAAAGATACAGCAAATTCTACATTTTCTATCCACAAAAAGGCCATTGCAGGCTTAAAATTGAATCACACAAGGACTCACTCAAACCACAACACCATGAACCTGTAGCTTTCTGTGTGACTTGCATTTGCCTTGAAATTGGAAGGCAACTCAAGCTCGTGTCTCCTCCATCTTCAAGCTCATGTCTCATCTCTACATATCATCCTCCTACTTCTAGCAGACTTCAAAGATACACAGGATTATTTTCACTTAATCTTCAGTTTGCAAGCAATTGTCCTCCAATTGTTGTCTAGTCCTTCAACTCACTCTTCTGCCCAGAAGTTTTGTTTGCCGCCTTCATATCAATCAGGATTTTTGATGGTAGGTTCAGCAAACTTCAAACGCAAGAGTTTGCCAAAGGAATGGCAGAGCCCTGAGGCTTGACACCTTAGCCATTTTGCCATCAAAAACCACATGAAGGTCACAAATATATTTCTGCATTTTGTCTGCCAATGAACAGCATCAAATGTCCCTGAGAAAGATCTCAGCTCTCTTGTTATGCTGCCAAATTCACTGTCCTCATCTCATGTTGGCTTGCCTTTAGCCTATCTAAACAGTCCATCACTACCCTTAAGTGGCACCATTAATGCCAAAATCTCATCTGAACATATGATTTGTTGAAGAAATGAACTACAACCGAACATAATAAGGAGTCTACCAAAAAGCCTAGGTCACAAAGAGGGCCAATAGCTCAGTGGTAGAGCACCCCAACATGCACATGAGAAATTCTAGATTAAAGTCCTAGCCAGTAAATAGAAAATAACATGGTATGTGTGGCCAAAGGGAGGGTGTTGGACAAATGAGCCACAGAACTGTAATAAGGAGGCTACCAAAAAGCCCTGATCACAAAGATGTTGGTAGCTCAGTGGTAGGGCACCCTGGCATGCACATGAGAGGTTCTAAGTTCAAGTCCTAGCTGGTCCATGGAAAATAACATATTCATATGTCTACTGACTAGAAAATTATTTCATCTTTGATTAAAAGTAAAAACATTGTATTCCACATCAAATCATATATAATCATTAAATTTCAGATATCCATATCCAAGCATCGAGTGAATTGGTCCCAATGTCTCAAGGCAAACGGCATGAAAATTTGTTTCAGCCTCATTTATAATCTCCCTAGAGAAAAAGTTCTCTCATTTTTGCTCATGCCTTTGATTCAAGGGACTTAAGGTTAGTTGCAGAATGAAACTGTAGGTGCAAAGATTGCAGATGAGCTCAACTGCAAAATGAAAATGAAATAATGAACAAAGTAAATGGAAGAAGCTTGTGGGAAATGGATTTCAGAAAAAGATTATTAATAATAAAATAGATTAGAGACTGGGACGATCTGCTAAAAGCGTAAGTATAATAATATGGTATGCCTGGCTACACAACATGCCCTCCTCTTAAAGAGCTTTCTCCCCAAAGCTAGGAAAAGACACAAACTAGTAGAGGAATGAAAACCTGGGGTTCTTCCCCATGAAATCCTTGTTCTCCAGTTGTATCTTCTATAGGGAGGTCTCTCCAATTCACCTTATACATTTGAACTGCCTAATTCCAAAGCATCTTCACCTCTTTCCCAATAATTCCCTTTGTTTCCAGAAAAATCTTTCCTCCCTTGTTCATGATGAGGATTTTAAAGACAGTCTGTAGACAAATATGTCGGAAAATTCTTATGTTATTTATTATAGGTAAACTGAGTTACATCAAGTCTTCATCAGAGATTTGGACAGAATTCCCTTGGTGAATATGATATACAACAGATTACAACTCCTTATAACAAACTATAATTGAAATTTGACACAAGACACCGATTGATTAATAACAAAATAACAACCTAGGCATAGTCTTCACCCAATAACATTTATAACTTGTATATGGAACCTCTAAACATGATTCTCCACCTTAAACCTGCAAAAACAGTCCTCTTCCTTTCATCCATTCCTTCAATATGTCACCTAAGTGAGCAGATCTCCAAGCTAAAACTTCTAAGAATGATCAAGAGAGAAAGTCGAAGAAAATATAGGAATGCAACTCCTCCTTCAATGTGGCACCCAAATCCAACATCATGAAATCAATTAGGAGTAGAACTCAACTATTAAGTCAAAAATGTGATGCCATCCTTCAAGATGAGTCAAAGAGACACACAACACTTAACAAGGATTCTTACAATGTACGAACTATGATATGCAAACTTCCAAGTGACATGAAAGCTTCACTTTGAATTGGAACTCTTACTTCATATGGGTGAATGGATTGAAGACTAAGACATGCATACAAAGGTGGTACATTCAATTTGAGACTCCCTCCAAGATCAACTCCATCTCTCCTTCAAGTTCAACTAATACATAAACATGCACAATCATCAACAAATGGTTTATGGTGCGTAGTTCTCTTCGAAACACTAAATCAAGCATTTATACCATCAATAATAGTTAACCATGTTCAAGACAAGTGCAACAAAAAATAACAAAGTTCTTAACTAACGAACAACTTCTTCACATTCCACTATGTAACAAGAAATACAATTGATTTACAAAAGCCAACTCAACTTCAATAAGCTCTAATACAAACCACGAGCTCTGAAACTCTAAACTATACCCCTTGTTACAAAATAGACTTGAAGCATACACTTTCTTAGCCTTTAGAATGGCTCTACACACCACCAAAGAGAGTGTCCAACCCCTTCCAAGACATAGAGAACATAGACAAGCCCCCCGGCCCCCTCAACTTACCCAAGATGAGATAGAAGATCAACCAGCAAAACTAAAGATGAAATGTTTGGAATTCCAAATGCTAACTCAATATCCACACAAAGACGTGTTTGTGAGATTACCAATGTTATGTTCACCAACTCATAATGAGTTTGTTTGTGGTGAATGGTGAGTCTATAACTTTGAATTGATGCAATCTAAGGATATCCCATTCCATTCCTAACCTACGCCAATCCTTTCCACTTTCCCTTTATTGATGACAAATTCAAACTTCAAGTCTCTCAACAAACACCCCAATGAGAAAGTGACACCAAGACCCTATTGGTATTTGCACACAAAGTATCTAAATATTTCAATCACATCTCCTCAACCCAATAGCTTTTGCCAAAAGCTTTAAAAACAATGGAGAAGGGTTGTGGATCTCTTCATCCCACTAAGGTACCCTTTTGCCTTAATCCACAAGGTAGACATCACCCAAGACTTGATGCTTTTTGCCTCCAACCAACCTGTTGCTCCTTGCACACACAACACCCTATTCAAGCCCCTTCAACCAAACTCTCAAACTCCACACCCATGAACTTACCACTTGTATTTAACAAACATCTCCCCCTCTAAAGAAGTAGCAAAAGCAATATTGGACTTAGCTTTATGTGCATCACTAAATACTCCTTCTCATCCAAAACCAACCTGTATTTTGTTTTTCTTCAAAAACATACAGCATCTCTCATATAAATATGGATTCTCAAATATTACCACTACAAATGTCCATAGGAACCACATCAAAGACAACTTCATCAACAAATTCCAAGGTAACCTACACAAAAGCTTGCATTGCCTTGTAACTTCATATTCTCCTTCAACCAACTCAAGGACTAAGGATGGGGATGGTCCATCACTTTCAAACATAAAACCTCAACTATCTTGCAAGAAATCAAATTTAATTGAATGCGCAAATCAAACAAAGTATCAAACATTATACTTATATCTTGAAGTTTGATATGGAATAACTTGGTATGTTAATCTTCATCGGTGTTTCCTTCACTCACAAAATAGCTCCCTTATTTAGCATGGCATAGGAAATGCAATTAAACACTTTTGAATCACACTCTATCTCCTTGCCCTTATTCACTAAATTAGTGTTTCTATCTTTCCCCTTCTATAATGACCCTCAACTAAATATTTAGTTAGAAACATTCAGGATATGAAATATTGTAGTGAGCTTCAACCAAAATGATTAAATTTGAAAAGCCACATCACACATTCATATAAATTTTCTCATATAAACTAACCAGAATAGAGTATTTCATTCAAATAATTCATTCAATGATTACAAAGATTTTTTGTTTCAATTGTTTGTTGATAACAAAGATCACAAATATATTCAAAAAACACTTGGAATGATAAAATGCCCAAACACTAAAATCCACCAATCTTGAAGTGCATATGCAACATCTATATGAAGTTGCCCTTAGGAAACCAATGAGATTTTGTCCACTAATCTCTAGAACCTAAGGGTTTTTTCCTCAAATCCAATAGATGAACACAATTGCTCAACTCTACAATTTAGGGTTTGTTGTTACGATTTTCAGAGATGATCCAAATTGATGAAATTGCTCACCTACTTTGGAGGTTGGAGGCCTAGCATGGGGCCCACTACCGTTGAGATTCGTTTGAAATTTTCTCAACATTTGACATTCAAATTTGGGCCCATTAATGGCATCCCTAGTTGGCCCTAATGATTAGTGAATTTCTTTGTTTGAACGATGGGGTACTATGAAAGAGGATGCCAAAATGCCAAAAGGCAAGGGTCTAAGGAAATGCTTGCCAATAAATCAAGTAGAGAATACTTCCAATCAGTATAACAACAATCTTTACTTTTTCAAACTTAATAGCATATTTAAAACTTGATCAATAACAATTACATCAATAATCATGGTCATGAGAAGAACACAATAACACACAATATTTACATGGAAACCTTTGCAAGAGAAAACCAAGGAAAAAATATTGCTTTTATTAAACTTCTTTTTACAAATTCTATAGACACCAATATCTCATTTAGTTTGTGAGCACCAACCCACTAGAAGCACCAATTCCAACCTTCAATTTGAGAGCACCAACCCATTGGAAGTACCAGCTCCCACCTTTGAATTTGTAGGCACCAACCTACTAGAGGCACCAACCCCCACAGCTAAGCATCAACTTGGCTAGAGATACCAATCTCTTGTCTAGGAAGCCCCAAGTTCCACCACAAAAAAAAATTCCACACTTAATATGTTGCTCCTTCAACGGATGATGGTCATTTATGTAATGTCCCCTTCTAGTCAGTGATCAGCTCAATAGCTCTTTAGCCTATTCCGGAAGCCTGTGGGCTCGTTGAGGTGAAATCAAGGTTTCCTTGTTTGGAGGTTTTTTTGGCATTTCTCTGAATTTACTATTTTTAGTAAATTATATTCTTGGCAGTGATCAATTGTCAGCACGTCAATAAATCATCTTTAGTTGGAGCAATTGTTTGGGTTTGATTTTTGGATTTTTAAAAGCATTTTGGTGAAATAATATATTTCAAGGCATTAATGTTTTAATTTCAAGTTGACCCCTTGGCCTAGCTCATTAACTTTAAGTTGTGTTTAAAAAGTGGCCATGAAGGGGGGACGCCTTAATGAAGGAAATATTAAACATTTAATAAAGTTTATTTATGCCTTGAAGTGTACGCCATTCTAAGAGGTTTTTAATATTTGTGAATTATTAAATATTTCAAAAAGGGAACTTTTGGAGTCTCTTTCTTGGAGGAGTTTTGAGAATTTGAAAAGTCACCTCTTTTTCTATAAAAGAGAAGTTTTGCTCCAGCTCTTATCATCCAATGTTTATGCTAAAGTTATGCTGTCGAAATGACATTGTAAATTCAACTTCAAGGAATGCTTACCTCCTAGCAATTAACCAATTTCGTGTTTGAAAGATAACACCTAGTTGGCTTCATGGCTGCTTTTCATCCAGACAAGCAAATTGGGCTTCAAAATGGAGAATTTTGGTGACGTTTCTCAGTTTTGTTGTTGCTGGTATTACTACAGCTGAAAGTGTTTTTTGTTAGCAGCTTTTTGAGCAAATAAAATATCATTCTAGGTATGTTTGCAAAGTTATTCTAGACTCAAGGCATCCCTTTCCACAAGAGATTGAAATTTATTTCCAAGTTATTATTTTTATCTTGCAAAATCGCACCTCCCAGCAGGTCGTACCTCTCATGATGGGCATTGGAATTCGTGCCAAATAATTGGAGGCGATTTGAAGTTGTTTCATCATTGTAACTTGGGCGCCTACCCTCCAAAGAGTCTTTGCACTTCGTTTCATCACGTTTGGAGGTATATTGATGAAGTTGTGAGCATTTATGTGGTTTTCTGTTTGCTGGTTGACATTTTCAGTTTGCTGCCTTTTGTTATCAAACTTCAATAAGTTCAGTTTTTAGCTTCAATTTCAGTATTAGAGAGGTTTAAAACTTGGAAGTTTCATCCTTCACATATTTGCATTCTAACTATCAATGTAACACTTGTAAATTGCAGATTTCTCTAATTGTAAGGTTGTGAATTAGTAGTACTAATCCAACCATTGGTATTTACTGCATTTACTTGTGATTTTTAATGCAAACATTATAACCCTTGGATGGTTTACCGCCAGTGTGGAAAAAGAACTTAATGATCTCTCTTTTGTACCCACTGAAAAGTGGTGAATTCTCACTCACAAGTGGATGCCTACCGCAGCGGATGAATTAATTTGCTTTGTTTCTTTCTTCCCTCCGCTGAATAAGTGGAAGTGTGGAAATTGTTCATGGCTGGTTCACTGCCTCTTTACTTTCAGTTGTAACTTCTTTTCAAGTTATTGAGCATTTACCTACACCATATGCTAGCCCCTCACCCACATCGAGTATTAGGGCACATTCTTGGTGTTGAGTGTTTTCAGTTTGCTTATTACTTTGTTGAGCTACACTAATCAGTTGGCTTAATGCTGGTTGTGTTGTGAAAATTCCAAAAAAAAAATTGTCTAGCACAGTTCAATTTATATATCATGCTTATTGTTTCACATCTATTTGCTTCTTTTTGAATGATCTTCATATAGATTCAACTTATTCAATCACCTTATTGTTATGTTCTCTTCAATGGATGATGAACAATTACACTTAAATCTGCAAGTTTTCTTCAAATCTGATTTTACTCTCCTCTATAGATCTATCATAAATATCTCTTTTATATCTCTACAATCTTCTCCTCTATCTCTGCATAGATTTATCCTTTATATCTGCATAGATCTCTCTTTTGTATCTGCCCAATCGCTTCCTCTATAACTGCAAGATCTTCTTCTTTATCTCAGCATCGACACTGCATAATCCTCCTCCTATATCTGCATTTAACTTCTCCTTATCTCTGCACAATCTTCTTCTATGTATGCATGAACTTCTCTTCTATATCTGTATGAACTTCTCTTCTATATCATCATTAATCTCTCTTCTATATCTTCATATGCAGATCTGTATGTGTCATCTTATTTCAATCTTCTTCACTTTCCTTTTATACCATTCAATGTCCCTTCAAAGAGTGGAACTTTCTAAAATGGATAAATCCTTTCAAAAAAATGCATTGTAGCTCTTTAATCGCACCACTTCATAAATAAGATGTTTTTCCTTTTTCAAAACATAATTGCTTTTTTAATATGAATGCTGCCTTTAACTTAATCATCTTCATTTTCTTATTATGATCACTCCTTAATAAATTTGTTGTCTTTATTAATGTAACTTTTGCCTTAAAAACAACTCTAATCGCTGCTTTTAAATTTCTTTGTTTATCCTCAAGTTCTTGCATTCATAATGAATCACTGCCCTTAATGAATCACTGCCCTTTAGCAAATGAGATTATCTTCTCTAATAGAATTGTTGCACTTTTTGTTTGAAATAATTTCTTCACATTTAAAATAATCACTGCACTTTATAATGAAGCAATCCTCTTTATTAATGCGCTGCTTATTCAAATAGTAATTGCTGTCCCTTGTAGCTAATTAAATTGCTGTCTTTTTATGATTAAAAACAGATCGCACCCCTTCACAATTGTCATATACTAATTCAATTATAATCTCTGTTTTTCTTTTAAAAACATCTTTTAACCATCAATTGGCCTTCTTTACGAAATCAATCGCTGCTTTTAATATTTCTTTAATTTACTGTCTTTTAATACACATACACACTTTAATATAGGCGATTAGCATTTTATATGCCTTTGACTTGGTGATTAAGTCGGCCAGCAAATGCTATTTAATTTAAACCTTATATGGTCAGCCAACATGCTTATCTATTGATTGAAGTTTATTTGTTATAATGAGCACCATAACAAGGAAGTCATACAACAATGTATAGACTTTGTCTTGAGCGCCAAGGATGGGGGTTGGCCCAAATGATATAGTTTGAACTTCATATCACCTTTATTTCTTTTATGAAATCTTCATATTCAGCCACCATTTAAAATCACTTTGATTTCTCTTCCATAATCTTAATTTATATTTATTTTTAGATAATAAACTCAGCGCTGTCATGTAAAGATAAATCAATCAACTTATGATTCCAAGGAGTGGATCAATTAGTGGCTTTTGGCCTGTGTCCTTCATTGACAATATGCTCTCCATCAATTACGATATATCTATCAATCTCCACTGGACAGCGTTGACATCAATGACAATCTTTCCAATACTTTCAGTTTTGCCTTTGTACCTTTGACATCAATGACAATATTTCCAATAGGCCTTAGGCAAACTATTCTCAACAACCAAGCCTTGGTTGCTAAGTAAGCTTTATTGCCAATGTTCTAAGCATCTAGACCAACCTTGGGCTAGAATTCCTAACTTAAAATATCTAAACGGAGTTGATCATATTGAAATTTTGATAATGGATTTGGTTGGGAAAGGATATATGGTTTGGAATAATATTAAGAAAGGAGCATCACTTGTAAAATATTGCCTCTTCTAGGTTATCGAAAATGGTCAAAGGACTCTTTTTTGGAATGATGCTTGGGATCTCAACCCCCAATCCTCACTATGTTTCCTCTTGCCCAACTCTTGAGCCAAGTAATTAAGGCAATGAGATGGTCTAAGGCCGATGACTTCAAGAGTACTCCTGTGGCTGGGGATTCCCTAATCCATCAATGGAAAGACTCTAGTGAATGGCTTGATGGGAGATCTCCTGAAGCTTAGGCCACCCTATCCTCCATTATGGCAAATCAATCATGTTGCTCTTTGGAGGAAGCAGATGTTCTTGCATGGAGCCATGAATCTAAGGGAACTTATACAGTGGCTCTTGGTAACTCCTTGATCTAAAGAATGGCAGAAATAGAGATTTTCTCCTAGGTGGCACAAAATCTAGAACAAATTTACCTACTCTAAATGCAAATTCCTTTAAATGGTTGCTCTATCCAAACAATTGTCTCAAAGGATAATATCATAAAGAGAGAATTTCAAGACCCTTCAAAATGGGTTGCCCAACCTTTCTTCCATTGTCCCTTTGCCTTAGATATTTGGGGGCAATGGTGACAGATCTAGAACCGCCTTGTCATTCATACTACTTTCTTGTCCAAGTTCTAGGCGAGCGTGGGTCGAGCACCTTCTTTGGCATCTTTTCTTAATATTGTATGGGAGCTTGATCCTATTTTTAAACTCAAGTAAATTTGGCTTGAACAAAACCAATGGATTATTCAAAGACACCAAGGTCTCATCTGGCAAATATGGCATAAGGTCATGGATTTTGTTAAAGAGACCATTGCTACCAAGCGCTCTATGGATGAGATCTTGTCACCCTCTAATCTTCAACTTCCCACAAGCCTTGACCTTTATTATGTTGTGGACCCCCTAGACTACCAAGTTTCTTCAAACTCAATATCGATGGCTCTTCTTGAGGCAATCTAGGTGTTGTCAAGCTTGGAGCGCTCGACCATGCTAAAGATGGGACTATTCACTTCTTCTCTATTGATGCTATCTCTTTTGTTCATATTCCTAAGAAATAGAACTCGATGGTTGATTGCTTAACCTAAAGGGCTACAAAGAAAAATCGCAACTAGAATGTCTCTAAGTGGAGAACTATACCTCATGAAGAATCCACTCAACTTCTCCAACTTGTTCATAATGACCAAAATTGACCATCCTTCTTTGGTGCAGCTCAAGTTCTTTAATTGCCACTTTACTTGGAGTTCTTCCATTAAGGTTCCCAATGGGTACTACAGCCCGGTTCGCCTTGTTGGGCATGTTTAGTTACTCTTTAATTTAGCAAATAAAGAAAATCATGTTTTCAAGGAATATTATTGTCAAATGAAATTTCCCAACATTTTTTGGGATTGGGGTAGTGGAAAACCTTCTTGGGTTTTCCTCTTCTTGCTTTATTTATGGCTCTAGCCATTTGGAAATCCTTGTGTTGTAAAATGTGATGGGATTCTTTTAATATGATTCACCTTTTTTTCCCACAAAAAAAAAATAATGATTATATAATTACAATTGCAAGTATTTCAAAACTCTAACCTTGAGCTTTCTTTAACTTCAAGTGAAGGTCGTGGTGAACAAACACCAAAGAGTGGATCAATTGATCTTATCTCCCATCAATTGTGTCTCATATTAGTATGTACATATCCTTGTTATTTTCCATCCTACGCCTTATCACCTCATTGGCCCTATCCATGGCCTCATACAAATACCCACCAATCCATTTACACAAAGAGGCTCTAAAAATACAACCATCTATTTTTCTACTTCCTTAAAACTCGCAAAAAAAATGCACTCTACTAGTGTTCTACTATTCATATAATTGATGAAGCCAGAGCCCATTCACTCATTTGAAACATTCACTTCCATTGAGCATCTCCTAGCAACAAAACAAACAACAACATTGTCTATAATAATTGAACCATATTTGCTGGCCCCACATCGATGTTCACCTCATCAAACAATTTGAACAGTGCAACTATAAATTTGATCCTATCTAATGCATCCATGGATATTGTAAAGATCACGCCAATATCACAGACCAAAAGGAAGTTCATGAGTGTTTGGTTCCCTCTATCCATGCACCTATTTGTCATTATGGTGCATCCAATCTTTGCCTAGACTCATATGATCAGATTTTGAACCAAAGGCATACAACTGCAATAGCATCCACCAGACCTTGCCAATATGGAGAATTGGCAGCATGGAATGATAGACTAGAGTAGAACAAAAAATCCGCAATCCCCTTCTTCGCTTGTTCATGGACATGCTTCCTCCATCCTATACTCTCCAAAATGGTTTGCAATCTTGGTGAAGCACAAGGTGCAAAGAAGTATTAATGTTTCCTCCACCTATGTTTGGGCTATATGTTATACTAAGTTACCGGTTTGGTTTTGGGTTCGGGTTCGGGTTCGAGGGTCCGGTTTGCAGGTTCGGGCAAAAAATATTTTGGGGTTGGGTTCATTTTGGGTTCGTTAATACAAAAACATATAAAAATCAGAAATATATACATATTTGCAGCAGTAATTAAGTTCAGAATACACCACCATATTAAAAGTCAAATAACATAGCAAACATACACCGCCACTTTCATAGTCAAATAATAAAATACTAGTGATACTCAAATGTCATGATAGAAGTAAAAGTTCAAACATATTAATTTCAACTGTCAAGTGTCTACAATCAGCCTTAATTCTCTTGTACATTACACAGAATAAGATGAACAGAAGTTACTGTATGAATGAATCAGCAAGAACACTACTGGACATATCAGCTTCCCATCACTAACAGTGCTCAGAATGTAACTTCAACATTTGAGGTAGTACAATTATCTTTGATACTAAAGACCTGGTATAACAATGCTAATACTGATTCCAGATGGATACAATGATATAGCAATGATATAACCCCTTTAACAGAAATTTCTGAGTGGTGTTTGACTGATTACAGATGCACAGAAAACTCAGAAACTCTACAGCAGACTTCTATATCAGACTAAGCAGAAAATACATTGTTCATAAATGACATTGCTTTAACAATTACTTGCAATACACTCAGACTTGACGAACATTGATTATCCACTACACAATAAACCTTTACTAAGTAAGATGCATTAAACACTCAGACCTGGAAGTTGAAATGAGTCTGAAACACTTGCAGCAGGTGGGGTATGATTGAGAACCACCAAATATGACGAAAACAAATTGTTTCAAGGTTGAGTTCAGGCAAGGGTTGGGAGGAATAGTTAAGTCTTTAAAAATAAAAATAAAAAGTAAACAAAATAATAAAAACAAACCCAAAAATGAATCCACTGTCAGGGTTTCGAACCCTGACCGAACCCACAGTCAAAAATTCGAACCCTGCCAATATTTGAAGCGAACCGGACCCAAATGTCAAATTTGTACCAAACCGGATCGAACCCTGGGCCTAAACTGAGCGAACCAGTAACTTAGATGTTATAGAAGTAAGTGTTGACTAAGACTCCATCAAAGATTGTTGTGCACCAATTGCCTCATCCAAAGGATTTCCCTTACCATCTACAAGATTAGAGGCCACTTTTGTCCCAATTCTTGCCTGTTTAGCCTTACCATCAAAATTTGCTTGAAGACCCTATTGTGCCTAACATGTGATATTTGCAAGGCACTTTGGGCAAACACTAGTGTCAAGTCTTGGCTCCTTCACCAAATGAAATTTGAAGTGATATATGCCTCCATTTATATTCATCAAGAAAAAATTGTATTTGACCTTGTTTGTACCCAAGACTGATGTGCAATATGCCCACAAAAGTCTCTTTGATGCAACATGATGACCAAATCTGAATTCAATCTATCATATTTCGAGGTTATAACTTTTGTCTTATCAGTCCTAGAAGAAACCTGTATTGCTTCAATCTTATCACTTCCACCTTTCAATATGCCTAGATCCCCAATGCAAAACCCCCATTATACCAAAGTGAATGTACAAAAGAGCGATTCTCTCAATATACTAAACCTCTTGATATACCAAACCTTTTGATATACCTCACCTTCCTAGATACCTAAAGGTATGTGAAAAGAGATGTGAGAGTAGAGTGGTACAAGACAGTAGAGTTGCACCATAAGAAATGGTATATGAAAGGTCTCGATTCTATCTAATGGCATACTGTAATAAACACCCTAGATTTGTTTTTGAAATTATCTTTAGCTTCAACTGCAAATGAAAAGCATAACTTCCTTACCACTCTTTGATCACCAAGTTCTCGGTATGAGTGAGGTGAGAGCATAAGGTGTAAGGATTACAATAATTATACTTGAAAATAAGTTGTTGAAAGTAGCAACCACTTATTTGGTGGGGTAAGCTAATCACATCCACTTAGCGGTGGGAAAGCTAATACAATTATGAAATGTAAAACAAGCTCTTCCACTTTTCAGTGGTGAGCAAAATGCCAAAGCCACTTATTCAGTGGGGCCAATACAAAGACACTTATGCAGTGGATAGAACAAGAGCCACTTATGCAATGGGGTAAGTATAAACCTCTTATGTAGTGGGGGTGAACACCAAAAAGCAACAAGAGCAAGATCACCAGTGGTACTACCACTAAGTGTTATATGGTTAGCTCTTACAATTCATTATAAATCAGGTACATAATTGCTGTTACAAATATAAATATGATATGAAGATGAACCAAGCACCTGCAATGAAACCCAACTCAAGAAACCCAACGCCCGGCAATTTAAGAATTTTGGAGTTCGCCCAACTCATCTTGAGCTTACAAAGAAACCCCCGGAAGCTGGCCAAAACTCACAAAACACCATGGCGTAAAAATGGGGACATTACACATACCTGCTCACAAGGGGCAATCTAGGGCACGTAGGCAAAGTTGCCCATTTGACACTGTGATCGCCCTACACCTGATTTGCAATAAAGAAAAGATCACCGAAGAAATAGAAGAGAAGAGAAGATATGTAAGAGAAGACAGCTGTGGGGAGATGTATTTGTAGTCTCCTTATCACTCCAACCTTTATAGACCTTAGATATACCTTCAGGGAATCACTTCCCAAAGTACAAGAGGGTAATCTTGTTGAATGTTGTGTTCAATGCAGTCTAGAAGGGACTTACTACAAACATTACTATTTTATAATAAAATAAAGTCAAGCATGTACAAGTTAAATAGGTTTTCAGTAACATGTCATCAACAATGTAAATTAGATGGAGAGCTTGAAATTAAGATTGCTTTATTTATTGCTCAAGCATAGACTCAATCTTAATTGTCTCATTGGAGGTTCAGCATACAAAAATGCCAATTCATTATTGATTTAGTCACCTTTAAACATGAAAAATGCATATGGCACCAAATCAATATTAATATTGAGTTGTTCGAAGTTGAAATATTTTAGCTTTTCAATAACATGTCAACAATGTAAATTTGATAGAGAGCTTAAAATTAAAAATGCTTTATTAATTGCTTGAGCTTAGACTTCATCTTAATTGTCTCATTAGAGGTATAGCATACAAAAATGCCAATTTATTATTTTTTGAATGTCACCTTTAACCATGAAAAATGTATATGGCACCAAATCAATATTGATATTGAGTTTGTTTGAAGTTCAATTATTTTAGATTTAAAGAAAACTTACATTAGTCCTACAAAACCTCGAAAATCCATTCCATGTAAAAGGAATTCCAAACATAATTATAAATATGGTAACTCTAATTGGTTCTATGACGTTTAGAGAATCTATGTTGCATTATTTTTTCGTTGATTAACAAGCGCCATGTTAATAGAGGCAAAAAGGGTGTTCCAAAAATGGTCAGCAGCTACTTGGTGTTAGGGCAGCTGCAAGGAGAACTAAAAGAAAACTATCCTCTAATAGAAATTGAAAATGCTAGTAAACCAGCAATGTGGACACTCAGAGCAAGAGCTAGACAAACTTAACATGAACCATACATTGAAGAAATAACAAACTCTCATTTAACAAATTGAGCTTTTAAAACCATAGATGACGGTATGGATGAGAAGAAGTGGATGCATCTCCAATATGTATTTCATAGAAGCAAATAGATCTAAAATATGTATTTCATAGAAGCGAATACATCTCCAATGTGAGACATGGTCAAGGAGAAGATGTTTACCATGCTCATTGTGCCAAGAGACACCAATCTGATTACGTTTTGTGGTAACAAGAAGGCTCTTTCCTGATTATCAAAGGTTTTCTAGTCACACAACATAGCAAACCATTCATCCCAAAGCATTTAAATAAGTTTAACCTTTACATAATTTCCATTTTTAGGGTTTTGGATTTTTTTCTGTAAAAAAAGAAAATGATGTCAAAAACAAGTCTTGGTATGTTAAAATATTTGAGTTTTTCATTTTTTTTAATATGTTTCATATACTTTTTTGTTTGTTATCTGTATAGATTATAATTTTATAAACTTATGTGATGTGATTTAATAGGCCTCTCCTAAACTTATTAGGCTTATTCAGTTGGGTTAGTGCTCAAAACCAAGTCTTGGTCCTATTTTGCAGCAAAATTGCATTTTCTGTTGTCCTATGTCTGATGGAGGTAGATGTAAGTTAATATTATAGACTGATTTTTCAACCCGTTTCACGATTTCTGATAAGTAGCAATCAAAATGTAAACATGAATGTAAAAGATTGTTGAAAGAGGTATATGACTACCCTATCCTTTCTGATAAGCAACAGCAAAAATGTGAATGTAGTTATATGCTAATGGATTGCTTGTTGTCGTTCTAGCCACAATTGAAACTTGAAATCATAGTGAACTGTCAAAGACCAGGTAACCTACAAGGTAGAATGCCCTAGCCATTTCGTCTAAAATGTGCCTTGGAAATGGAAGAAAAACATTAAAAAAATCCTTCAAACATGTAAATATAATGCCTGAAAAAACCTAATGGAGAAAATTACAAGTACATGAAAGATGTGTTGAAAATCAATCAATATTTTTTAACTTGTGTGTCAAATTGGTTTATCACAATTAAATGCCCAAAAAGCCAGTCCAACTTGTGGATAACAATTTCGACAAAAAAAGGCAATTTTTAGAGGAAAAATCATGACCAGCAATCATTCCTAATTATCAACAAACTTTCCTCTACCATACATGGATACATCTTGCCTGCATCTCGACACATCTCCCAGCATAAAACCATAAACTCAATGCTTTTTCCCAAAGAAAAAACCTTAAAAGTCAAAAAAGGAAAAACAAACCCTAAAAATCTTTTAAAAGCACAGTGCTGATGGAGCAGCAACGTCAACAATGAATACAAATTTAGATTTATTTCCTTGAATGATTTTCATTTTTTCTTCTTTGTTTAGCTATTAAAATTAAATTATTATCTAGCACCTAAGTCAATGTTGTAGTAGCAATGATATATATTTCCACATGCTCATTCGCACTTCACAGCATAATTCCATGTTCATCACTAGTTGGTATTCTTCCCACACGTGCTATGCATTTTTACTTACCTTTCACTTTTAAAAAATGACTCCAAAGTCTAAAGTTTCATTTATAAAGTTTGGGAAACAAACTTTTCACTTCAGTATTTAAAGTTAAATGTTAAAAGTTTCAATATTTAAATTTTTTGTTTCACTTTTTAGTTTTAATATTAGGCCTTTTAGTTTTAAGGTTTTAATATTTTAAAAGAAAAAAAATATTTTACTATCAAACTATTCATTTTACTTTTTTAGTTTTTAATATTTTGAATTTTATTATTTTAATTTTTAAGTTTAAACATTTTTAATTCGTATTCAATATTTATGATTTAATTCTTTTTATTTTCAAATTTTTAATATTTATTATTTATAATTTTACAGATTTCACATTTTTCAAATTTTAAATTTTCAGCTTTAACGAATTATATAGCTTTTTGGCATCTCCAAGAACTAATCTCCTATATTTTTTAAATGACATACTGATCTCACATACCAACCTCCTAGCAACAATATGTTTGTCATAATACATCTGGTCTTATAATTTTCTTGATAATCCTTTTCTTTGAGTTTCAAATTTGCTATTTGATTTTCAGTGGTATAGTGTAACCCTATTTTTAACAAAACACAGTTGGCATATCCCCACACCATTGCACCCACATTTCCAATTTTTGCATACTTGCCCCAAGCACTAAGTACCCAAAACATGTGTACCTTGCACCCACATACTCATATAACCTTGCTTGCAACAACAATCTCCTATTTTATCCAAAGCATCCCAAGTCCTCTTGAATATGGATCTAGATTATCTAGAATGATAGAGAAGGCATCTAAAGTCCTATTGAGCATGTGGCTGTTTGGACCATAAACATTTATTATGAAAAATATCAATTTTTCTCCATATGACTCAATTTTGCAGCAGATCAGCTTTACCTCTCACTATATTTACCACATTAAGGTCCTAGGGATTTTGAAAGCGCACAATCTTCCCCGTGCCCTTGCTGCACTTGAGGCCATTGTAGCCAAGTTCTTTCTCAGGCTTGACCAGCAAACCAAAAGATCAATATTTTTCAATTAATTGGGAAAAAATCAAGAAAATAAAAAACACTGAAAATTCATAGAAGTTGAGGAAAAAAAGTTTCTTTTTTCCATGTTTTCATCTGGTGCAGCCCAAAACAATTTTTCTATCTTTTTCTTTTTAAAACTAGAGTAGGGGTTTGGGGCGACAGGGCCTCAGCAGAGTCAAAGGGCAGCACCCCTCATGAGGTCTCGTGGAAATGACCTTTGTTGGGGACAATAGGCGGAGTCTCTGCCACCAAAACCAAATTAAGGCCTTCAAGGAGACACGAGCCTTCATGGTGCATGCCATTTTTCATGATTTTAATGACTGAAAATATCATGTCTTTAATTTTATTGCTTTTAGTTTTAACCAAGCTCCAAACCCTTAAAAAATATGAGAGTCGAGGCTATAAAGGAGAGATTAGACCCCATTTGAAGAAGTATCAGATATTCATTGAAGAATGATTGTCCTTGAGTGCACCCTAATTGATCCAATGTATGGTTACTTAGGCAAAACCCAAATCTGCAATTACAAAAATTGACCAGAAAATTCAAAAACCAAATATTTTAAAAGCATATTGAAAAAACTGGATGAAACCTGCAGTTTATTTGACACTAAACCAGCCTCAAGAATCATGTCAGCAGTCAGTGAAAAAATAGCAACCTCAAGAATCATGCCAGTGATCAAAAGAAAAATTCAGTGATCCAGTTCGGATCAAGTTGCCAACTGGAGCAAGCAGTGATTTACTATGGTAAATCACTAATTATGAAAGATTTTTGCAACCATGATTGAAGCTATCCCTTGCCAATTCTACCATTAAAATTCCACGGTGTCTCCTTTTTGTGCTTCACCTATTCTATCTGTTTCCGTCTTCTTTCTCCCATTTGCTTCCGGCTGTCAAATTCTGCCCTTGTTTTCCAACCCGCACTTGGTTGTAACAGCTTTCTCCTTCTGTGTTTGTCATTCACTCCATTGAACTTTATATTCTAAAGATAAACAACAATTCCTATGACTGCACACTTAAAATTTTAATGTAAATATCATATTACTTGAGAAAAAGATTTAAATTTAGCAAATACAATGGAAACCTATAAAATGCAGATGATAGAAAAGTAATAGTTTTCTGTATATAGATAGTATAATGGCACACAGCCATAAACCGCTGACTATATAAATGAAATATGCCTTTGAGGTTTTTGTTATAGGTCCTCATGCATTTTGGTCACAAGCCCTCCATTAATGGAGTAACCCCTTACTGTAATTTCTTCAAGTTAATATATGGGTAAGGCCCCCAGGGCCATTTTTATCTGGAGAAAAAAAAATGGAAGAAATATTTATGAAGCACTGTGCTAAATTAGTAGAAAAATATGTCACTTCATAAACAATCCACATGTATCTAGACTTCTACATATCTTACATTCTAAATCAAAGAATTTGTTAAATAATTGAGATATATTTCCCGATACTGAAAGAGAAACACATATATGTTTTTTTCGAAGTGTGGTAGGAGTTCTTACAGTTTTCAAGATTTACCAAACATAGATCTTAGTGGAGCTTCTCTAATATAAATAGGATTAACATTAAAAAGATGAATAAAAATTGTTTTCCAATTGAATACCATGTCGTTTCATTTGTATTACGTGAGTTTTTGAATATAAGCAACCCTCAAAATATCCATTAAACAGAATCCCTTTCCAAAAAAGTAGAATAAAGACTGAAGAGTTACAATTGTAAACACTACCTTGACACACATAGTATTACAAATTTATAAGTGATATGACACAGAACAGAAAACAAGTGCTATTTACTAAATCAGCCAACTTCCGTAAAAGAAAAATCACTCTTTGCAGTACACTGATACCTCTGCTGCTTGTTTGGCTTCAAATCGCAAATCAAAACTAGGATTTGATAGTTTAGCCCCATCTCCATCTATAGGACCATCCATTTTGGAATTTTCCAACAACGGCCCTTTCCTCTTGGAATGACCTTTTTTAGTATATATGTTTTTAGGAGAATATGCATCATCAACTTTTGCCTCCTTTGCATTCTTGCGCCTTTTTGGAACTGGCCAATTTCATCAGCTAAAAATTAGAACAACTTCTTCAAAAGCTATTAATAATTTTGCACAAACAAAAAAAATATTGCACTTTCATTTCCATCATAAAAATGGACTTCTTGTACAATTATCAGAAAATATTGAAAATCTATTCTTGACATTAAACAATATTTGGGATACCATAGGGAAAAAAAATTCCATCTGGATTGCAATCATGGTAGTGAGATTTTCACACATTATAGCAAAGCTTTTAGACATTAGGAAATAAAATACAAAGAGAAGAGTGGAGAATAAATTCACTACCTGGCAACAACTGTCTAAGAACAAAAAAAATCATCCACGAGTAGCTAGAAATTATGCCACATATTAGAAAAAGGGCCATCTACAACATCAAAACTTTAATTTGGCTCTAATTCCAAATAAAATACTATAGGAAAAGGAAAACAGCAGATGATAAAAAAAAAAAATCCAAGACAAAAAATTATCAGGAAAATAAAATTAAAACTAGATACGACTACAATAAGTTTTAGTGATCTACCATATACTTCTAGAAGTTGAATGTTACAGGTTTAGGTTAGACAGTCACAACAATAATTCAATGTTTGTACCCAGTAAATGACTGGACCATAATCAATAAAATCAGGGTACTATATTGAACATTGGAAAGTTTTTACCACCTCACAAAAAAAGTACTGACATATTCTGGGGCCTTGCAGTAACCTTAAATTTTGCATAAAAACTATAAAACTGTGTCCAAGCGAACCAGAAGAAATCATGTCAAGGAAAATTCCCTAAAATTGCCCAATCAAAAAGATGAGAACAAGGAAGACATTTTGTAAGACAGGTTCTTCCTATAACCCAAAAACATAGATCATGACATATACTGAAGCCCTAATATTTTGCACAGAAATCTTAAACAATGCACTAGATATGTTGTCAGAAACAAGAAACGTAACAGAAATGATGTGACAGAAAACAGGGTAGGATGAGGTTGTGCATAATAAACGAGTTAGAAACAGTTTTGTATACATATTGTTTTACTTTTTCTTATTTTTTACCATTACCTAAGAAATCCACTAAAATTATCATTACAGGCATCAGCATTATATTTTAGATTAACTATTCTAAAGCTGAACATAATATGATCATACAAGTCACATATTTATTAAAGATCAATAAATCACCTCCCAATTTAATTTCCTCAATTAATTATATTGAATAAGACAAAACTGTCACCACAATTCTCACGAATTACTACTAAGTACCTAAATCTTTACATATCATTAAAACAATAAATATATATGTACATCCACAACATATTAATCCTAAGAGACCAACCAAAGATGAAATGATATATCTACCAGAAAATGAAATCTAATGTCAAGGAAAAGCAGTGTCACATTGTTAATTTTAACAGTCCTTCCGATTAAGAATATTATCATGTAGGAAATGATAGACTACCCAAAATTATAGGGAAAGTTTCTCAGTGTTGCATTCTAATACCCCATTAATAATCATGCCAATTTCTGACAAGCTAGAAATTATTCCAGGCAACATTTTATTTTTGAGTATATCTAAAAAGAAATGCCACTAACAAATAACAACATAAGGAAAGCTCATCGAATATACTTGTCTATCTAAAATGGAGGAGTCGTCTGAGCCATCATTGATCACTATGAAAGATACTATAATGCTCATCAGGGAGTATCCAAGGTCAAAGAGGCCACGCTAGGATATCCTAGGAGGAATCAAAGCACTTCCTCTACAAAATCCCCTAAAATCCAAGGCCGGTGTAGCTCTCACAGTAGAAAAGAAACTCATAATATGAGTCTACACCAGTGGTCTAGGGGCAACTAGTAAGTAGTAGATCCATGTTGCTAGAGTGGGGCCAAATCATGCTGACAAGAATGAGCCATGCCACAATGCTGAGGAATAATAGGCTGGGGAATCAGAGTATCCTTAGTAATAAGGTGTCAAGAGAAGCGTAACCTAACTAAAATATTAGCTCTGAAATGTGAACTACTGATATACAAAAGCCATTTTGTCTTTCCTATCACCTAGTTGTGCTAGAAAAGAGAGGTAATCAACATGGTGGCTTGAGCGCCTCTAGACTCCCTGCCACCCCCACCACCATCACCATCCCATAGGAATCTACACTGGAGGGTGATGACCTTGTGAACAAAAAGAGCCAGGAACTGTTGGTCTTTATATCTGAATAAGATAGATATAATATTGTAATGTCCCCCTTTCTGGCGTGATCTTATTTGATGGTGGTTAGCCTATTATTCAGACTCTCGTAGGCTAATAGGATCTGGTTAGAGGGTCAGTAGCCATTTTAGTGGGTATTGTCATTGCCCATTCCTTCACTCCAGTATTGGTTTCAGTATAGGCATCTATGGTTCAGTGTTCGCCAGCTTCTGACAGCACAGAGATATATGGAGTTTAGAGGGAGTTATGGATATTTAAATGGTTTAAGTTAATTATTTAACTTAACACTTTATTATAAAATCAAATTGACTTTATAAATATTGTATCACTTAAATATATCATAAAGTGATTTAAATCACTTAAGGTACAAAAAGTGCGCTCAACTTGGTAAAGCAATTATTTAATTGCCAACTATGGAAAAAAGTAAATTAAATACATTTTAAATGTATTTTAATATGCCAAGTCGTATTTTTCTTGAAACTCGTGCCTTTTGGGGATATAAGGCATTTTTGGCAATGAGAACATCATTCATGATTATTTCGACTTTGCCTTTGGTTTCCTCCTGTGCTTTCACCTGTGATCAAGGTTTTGAGCAATCTTCCATTGGAGAACGCTATCTCTTCAATGTTGAGCACTTTTGAGATTGTGAGAGACCAGTCGAATTTGTGCAACCAGTGAGAGCTTCATACAGAGGTTCTACATGCTTCAATCAGGGTTTATTTATTTAGTATTTAGTTATTGGCAATAAGGAAGAGGGTTACTTCATCCAATGTCACCATCTACAGCAGATTTGCAGCTACAGGTTGGATTCTTCAAAGACTTCATTGGGCCGTACCATTTGCATTGGGATTTGTGCCTCTTTGGAGAAGGGCGTGTGAAGCTAGAGACTAGGGCGCTTTCCTTTGGCGTCTTGTTTGAGCTTCATCATGGGCGGCTATCACTATTACTACATTGTATCTGGTTTCTGAGTGGGATAAGTCATTTCTGGAGGTTAGGCGTCCATTTATGCCAGTTTTCACCATTCTTGGCTGGCAAGTTGGCTTACTTTTTTATATAAAAAATCTGGAAACATTCTGGTATGTTTAGCACTTGTGATCCATTGGCAATTGTTAAATAATACCTTTTGAATTTACATTCTATAGAAATTAGCTTTGTTTCTCAGTTTATGAGCTTTTATATGATGCGCCCCTTCTCTTCTATCTATAAACTTTCTCTCTAAAAACAATTAAATTACATTAAGACTTAAGAAATCTTGGGGTTTGAGTTGAGAGCCAGCAGGGCTCATCACAAATATTGCCTAAGTTACCAGTTTGTTTTTGGGTTCGGGTACGGGTACGAGATTCCGGTACGCAGATTCAGTCAACAAAAAATTTGGGGTTGGGTTCGTTTTGGGTATGTTAATACAAACACATATAAAAATCAGAAATATATACATATTTGCAATAGTAATTAAGTTCAAAATACACCACCATATTAATAGTCAAATAACATAGCAAAAATACACCACCACTTTCATAGTCAATTTAATAATACAATACAAGGGCCTTCATACTCCCAATCTGATGTAAAGCCAGTACATTTTTACTCAATCCTCATGCTATGGTTCAATGTTGTGAATCAGTAGAAAGGAGAAATAGCAAGGCCACCTGTTTCTCATGAAGACCAAAGTTCAAATACAATGCCATCTCAATATCCTAAACCATCACTTACAACAGAGATCTGGTTTCTATGGTGCTTAGAACATTCTATATTTCTCTATTACTAGTACCACAATCAAAACATCTTTCCAAAGAGATGTGCAAGGATACTACTGAGAACATCAGAATCTGCACTCAAAATTTTAGGGAAGTCAAATGGTCATATGTCCTCCCAAACAATGATATCTTCCAAGTCCCAATTATAAATTCTAACAAAGCAATGAATAAACATAGCTGCCCTTAACATCACCATAACACAAGAAGCAAAGTTTACAAAGAGCACAAAACAATCCAATAAAGGAATATAATACAGTTTTTGATGTTGAATCTCCAACATTTTACTCATGCCTAATTTGACTCAGCTGCTCTTCATAAATATCTCAGCCATCCTAAAGATATCAAAAATATTCAACACTTGAGAAACCCTAAAAAACAATTTGTTTTGTTAGAGAAAAATGTGAGCAAAGTCAAAATGAGAAAAAAAATCACAATTTACAGCCTTTGAAGGGAAAAAATCAGATAATATCCAAAAACGTTGATGTGGATTCTATCCAAGTTTGAACCGGAAACGAAATTTCGTACCCACAGTCACACTTTCGTTTCCTGGTCGTTTCCACAAGCAGAAAATCGTATCCTGGACATTTTTGAACCGTTTTTGTACCATTTCTAGTACTTGTATCGTACCCAAGGCCATATATGGGCGTACCAATAACTTAGACTATTACTGATCTGAATATTATCTTTAAGAACTTCTGCTTCAGCCATTCAGCTAGATAATCTATTGCGAGCAAATGACAATCTTTAAATACTGAAGGCCATCATAATCCAATAAATAGAGCTTTCTTATCAGTTACTAACCTGCCCTTCATGTGTTTCTTTCAAATTTAGCTCTATTTTACTATGCTCCACGGGGTTTCGGGGACGACGAGTACCCGATACGCCGGGACGAGTTTCTAGTACGGGGGTACTTTTGGGTCATTTTTTAGGGGACGGCTGATAAAAAAATAGGGAAATTTTTTTTAAAAATTTCAAATGTTCATAGCATAACATTGATAAAGCATTCATTCTAGACATTGTATAAGCTTATTACATATCATTAAACTTGAATTGAGATTTCACATGAGAAGCGACAAACAAATTAACAGAATTCAAATGCTTTTCATTATCAATGTGCATACATATCATATAAGAGTCTGATAATTATAACCAAAATGACCAAAGGCTCAAAGTCTCAACTATGAAATGACATGATAAACATAAAACTAAGAAAATATATCATTGTCCAGTGTCCCTAATCAGCAAAAGGTAGGTCTAAATCAGCATTGCTCTCATCATCAGAGCTTATATGACACTTACATTAGGTCAAGTGTGATGGGGCATCCCTTGTGGGCCCGCCCATAGCTTTTATTTTATAAAAAAATTGACTTTTTTTTAAAAAACGTTTTTTTCTTTGCTGGACCATAGGGTACTGCTAGCCGTACCCAGTACGATCGAGGCACGGCTAGGCAGTACCCCAAGTCCCCTAAAATTTGGCTAAAAGTCTTTTGGAAGTTTCGGGTACTTGGAGGGAAAAAAGGGATGGCCAGGGTACATTTCCTAGCTGTACCCGTGTCCCCGTTTCGTACCCGGTACGGGAAATAGGCAAAAAGCATAGGGGACACGTCCCCATGAAGCATAGCTATTTTATCCTCCATAGCACAACTTGAATGTCATCCTTTCCCATGCAATACATTGAGTCATTTATTAACTATAATGGTATTGCCTATCTTTGTTGGTCTACCTTGATAGTTAAATTCTCTCCATGTTTTTTGTTTAACACAGCCACCTTGAAAAATTGGGTATCAAGAAATTCATGATTCACAATGATAGCATGTTACCCAATTTTTATCCTTGAAAGTTGGCTATTATGTGTATCACCAACATTTTATTGAAGCTAGATATAGTAAAAGTTGATGGATTCACTAAACAATAATGTCACGATTTTTGTACAAAATAAACCATTAATAGGCTTCAAAGTTGGAATTGTACGCAATCAATTTTGTATTGACTTTGGATAAACCTTAAAGTGAGTCTTCACAGGGAGCTTGAAAGACATCAAAAGTTGGACTTTAACCTACAGAATGTATATTAAACAAAAATAGCTTGAATAGAAGATAATGGGATATAGAACAAGGGAGATTGTCAGGGAAACCCGAGGATGCATACTTCCAGTTTTCCATTTTGAGAGATGCCATAGAGGAGGTTGGGGCTACAAATGTGGTGCAAGTGATCATCGATTCAACACGTGTGTGCAAATCGATTGGGTTGATGGTGGAGGGTTCTTATAGGCACATATTTTGTACCCCATGTTGTGTTCATGCATTGAACAATGCATTGAAAGACATAGGGCAGTTGGATTGGGTGAAGCAAACGGTAGCAGAAGCTAGAGATATTCAGATGTTCATTTGCAATCACCACACCTCACTTGCTCTCTTCAGAACATTTTCAAAGGAGGAGTTTTTCAAACTCGTTGAGACAAGGTATGCCACTTACTTCATTTTGTTTCACTTTCAATTTGTATTCATAATCTGATTTTGTTTTAAATTTATATTTTTTTATGAATCATTGAATCAATGAATTTAGATATACCACATACTTTATCTTGTTGGAGAGGATGCTAGAAGTGCATGAGCCTCTACAAGCGATGATGGTCAATGCAGAGTGGACTAGATGTCCTAATGCAAGTTATGCTCAAGGAAAGACCATCAAACAAAAGATCCTCAATGACGATTGGTGGGCCAATGTGAGGTAAGACATATTAGATGGCTGATTTTCATATTAAATTTCTGATTTTAATATTTTAATTTGATTGTCCAATGTTCCAACTTTTGAAGTTTCTAACATGTCAATTAAGAATTAACTTGTTAACTAATTATTTTGAACTTTTTGTTTGCATTTTCAGATATATTTACTGCTTCATCTCGCCTATTGTAGATGTCATCCAATATGCTGATACAAACTCTCCTAGTCTTGGAGAGATATATGAGGCATTTGACAGTATGCTTGGGAAGATCAAGCAAGTTATTTTGGCAAAGGATCCCACTTTGGATTTATATGAGCAACACATTAGGCCCATTGTGACACGGGGGTGGAATACAATGAACACGCCGCTTCATATGGCTGCCTTTGCCCTAAATCCAAAATGGTATGCACCAAGGGCTGGTAGGGTGCCTCCATGGGATGACCCTAAGGTTTTAGATGGGTTCAGACTGGCCATTGAAAAGATTTATCCAGCAAATCAGGCTTCACTACTTCGGACACAATTCCTAGACTTTGCAAATCTTATTGGCCCAAACTTGAGTAAACCACAGGCGAGTTTGGATAGAGCTATATTAGCTCAATCGAACCCTATTGGATGGTGGACCTATCATGGGAGGGATACACCGCAATTGAAGACACTTGCTACTCGCCTTCTTGCACAGATTGTCAATTCTTCTGTTGCAGAGAGGAATTGGTCCAGATATAGCTTTATCCAATCCCTCAAGAGGAATAGACTTACCTCTAGACAAGCGAAGAAGCTAGTGGTCATTCATAGTGCTCTTTGGCTTCAAGATCGGTAGACTCCAAAGTATGACAAACTCCAACTCTACGGTGGGATATTGATCTCAAGGATGTGGCCCAGGTAGATGAGGAGGAGACAGTTGAGGGTTTGGTTGGGGTTTCGTTGGTTGAGGAGGTCCATCACAGTGGCAATGACTCAAAGGATGACTCTGATTTTGTTGCGATTATTAGAGATGATTAGGGGCAGCAATGCTCTTTGTTTATTCATTATTGACATACGATATTGTATTTTGATTTTCATAGCAAACTTTAAAACTATATGGCAGCAATGTAGCCTTTGGGCATTTTGATATAAGTTTATAAATTATAACTTGGAGGTTGTTTCATGATTCGTGTATGTTAATTTTGAAAGCGTATTGAGTATTAGCATAATGTTGAACACAAATGTTATATGTTAAGGGTCTATAATGTATATTATGCATGCCTTATCCATGTTATCATATGACTATTTAAAATTTCCCTATATTTTTATATAGTCGTCCCCTGTCGTCCCCAAATTCAACATCAAAAATCGGAAACTTGGGGACTTGTTCTGTCGTCCCTTGTCGTCCCCGTCCTGGAAACTTGGGGTAACCTTGGAGATTGTTTTTAGTTTTATGCCATAATGGTGTGAGCTTTCTCAACTTAGAGCAAGATTTATCAAGCAACTCCCAATCCATGAGGAAGTTTGGCAAGATGGAGAAGATCATGGAGGCACTCAATGCCATGCTCTTAAACACATCTTATTTTCCAAGAGTTGTTAGAGAAGCTTCAATTGGAGAGAACGATCACCTTCATCAATTCCCATTGGGATTGCTATAGCAAGCAGTAGATATACATGTAACTTTACAATGTAAATTTATGTTTGGGATTAATTAGCATTTCATTCATGAATTTGTTGTAGGCATAGTACATAAACTCGTCAAATACCTACGAAATTTTAAGTTGTTGTAGGCATATTATACAAACTCACCAAGTACCTATGAGATATTTTGTTGGCAAAGTACTACCACAAAAAACTTGCCATCCCTATTGGTCAAGTTCTCACCAATCCACAATTTCCAAACCCAACAAGTACTCGTTCAAACTCAACAAGTCTATGCTAAAAATTCACCAAACCCTATGAGGGGTCCTACCCTCAACCCCACTAAAGGCATTGCCCATAAAGCCCGACCAAACTCATTAGACACATTTTGAATGTTAGAATTATTGTCATTGATGTCAAAGGCCACTAATTGTTCCTCACAAGACAGCAGTAAAACAAAATTAAATCCATATTTATGCTGGTTGACCTCCTCAAGCTTGCCGCCCTCGACCCAAATTTAGCCCAAAAAGCAAAAAGGAAATTTAAATAATTTTTTTTATAGGGGTCGACCCCTTATGGAGCACCCAAGTTTGGTATTAAAAGGTGCTTTGAAAAGGTGTAAAATAATGAACCGTTGCGTCCTTTGTCAAGCATTGCATCCCTCCAAAAGGTCACCTATCTTGGTGATGATATAAAAAGAGGTCATGGAATGAGGAGAAGAATGTGTGTGGAAGATAAATTGATAAATCATATATACACCAGCAGATTTGCGTGAAAAATAATTGAAGATTATTCGAAGGCATATTTTTTTGAAGGAGGACTATCAAGAAGAATAATACTTTCTTTATCAAGAGGTTGGTGCCTCATATTTGAGAGGTCGGTGCCTCATATTGCAGAGGTTGGTGTCGCTTATTGAGTTCGTGCTCAAGTGTTGGGGATCGATGTCTCCAATAGGTTGGCGCCTACAAAGTTTGTAAGAGAATTTTATATAAGCAATATTTGGCCATGGTTTTCTCCCGAAAGGGTTTCCACGTAAATCTTGTGTTCTTATTTGTTGATATTGTGTATTTAAAGTTATTGTGGTTGTTAATTTGAAAAAGTAAAAGATAGTCTTATACTAATTACCTCCTCCCCACCCCCCCTTCTCTATATAAGCTTGTGCTCATCATTGTAGTTGTATTTTGCATAAAATTCATGTTCCTTATAAAAATTAGAGTATTTTTTAAGTTGTCGAGTTTTGCCAAAATTTTGCCAAGTCAAAAAAAATTGAACTATGTTTGTGGGCATCGCTCCTTTTCACACTTGTCATGTAGTGCATTGTTCAAAAACTTGGACTCAATAAACCAAAAAAAAAACTTGACAAATTTTCCAAACATTGAAAAACACATAAAAATGACTGCATTTCACATTAGTGTCCTATGATTATAAAATAAATATCAGAATTGTTATTTTATAAATTTCACTATGGATAACACGGGCCCAAACATTTTCTTTCTTTCTAAAACTAGAGTGAAGGTATGAAGATAGCAACCCACAACAAGATTGAGGGGCAGCACCCTTCACAGAGGTTTGGAGACAGAACCTTCATGACACAAACCATTTTTCAAATTCAACTTAAAAACTCTCTACAATCAATTGTGGAGCAATATTTTTTACAATAGTTGTGTTATTCTTGGAAATTCGCAAGTTTTTACAGATTTTTTGGTTAAGTACTCGCAGCCAAGTTTTTGGCAAGTTACTCACGAACCCTAATCTGCACACAAGTACTCACCAAGTTTTTAATCTATGATGTACTGTTTCGCAGCCCCTATTTGTATGGGAGAGGAAATCTTAATGAGAAGAGAAAAGTAATGAACACAAGCTTATACCAAGTGGGGGGAGGGAGGGAGGCAAGGGGGGGTGGTTGGGGTGAGGATAGGGGGGTGAATCAATATAAGACAATCATTTCCTTGTTCAAAATTTAACAACCATAACAATATCAATCACACAAGATCTAACAATTATGCAACACAATATTTATGTGGAAACCCTTACGGGAGAAAACCATGGCAAAACATTGCTTATATTAAATTCTATTTACAAGCTTTGTAGACACCAACCCACAGGAGACACCAACCCACAGGAGACACCAATCCCCACAACTAAGCACCAACTCAGTAAGAGATACCAATCTATTTGATATGAGGCACCAACCTCACCACTATGAGGCACCAACCTCTCACAACAAAGTCTTTGTCTTCTTGATAATCTTCATTGAAAAGTCTGCCTTAGAATGATATTTTATCTTATTCTTCTCCTCAAAAACTTATGGTGTATCTATCATATATCTCTCTTACTCCACACACTTCTCTTACTTCCCCTCTTTCTTATTTAATCTTCTTGCATCTCACATCTATTCTTCAAATATTGTTGGTGTATGTATGAGCTAATAATTATGTCTTTTATTTTCCACTCTTTCTTCAACAAATCTTTCTCCTTTTATATCTACATATTTAAATGAAAATATGCATCTCTTTGAAAAGAGATATCCATATGAAAAGACACAACCTTTTATTTAAAACAAATTGGTGTTGAGTCTTATTCCAAGCACTCTCCTTTATTATTCTTTGATCACTTCCCTTTCGAATAAAGATCGCTGCTCCTCTCTTTAAATAATAATCGTTGCCACCTTTTCTTAATTTGCTGCCTTTCAATAATAATGATCGCTGAATTATTAGTGATCTTTAGAATGGATGCATATATTAATTTCATAAATAATCATTGCATATTAACAAAGGCAATTGCCCCTTTAAATAGATGATAATCGCTGTCTTAAATGGATGATCATTGCTCTAAACTTGCACAATATCTTCTTGTGAATAGAGTGCATCTTCAAGGTATAAACTCATGTATGTTCAACAAGTGTCTGAGCATTGCATATCCAATATGTTCATCAGTCTCCATGATCCTTTGATATCAATGACAACAATCTTGGACAACGAATTCCTTCTTGACATCAATGACAACATTTGCAACAATCTCCCCCTTTGTCATTGATGGCAACATAATTCTCCCCCTTTCTCTAACTCTCCCCTTTTGACATCAATGGCAAAGGGATGTAACATACTTTTATCCTTCATGATGTGATTCTCCCTCTTTTTTGAGATGCCCCCCCTATCTACAAGGCTTCCTTATTGTAATACTTCCTCTTGACATCAATGGCATCATTCTTCCTTTTCGTATAACTCTCCCAAAGAATCTTCATCAGATGATCTATCTTTGAATTGTCTTATCCATGGAGCTGAAGGATAATGCAATGAGTAGCTCCTCCTGAATTTGAACTTCTCCCTATGAACTTAGTGATATCTCTTGTGCATGCAATGCAGTTTGCACAAGCATAGATCTGTCCTTTTCTTGCTCCTACTTTTTCCATAATTTTGATGTTTCTTCCTTTTGTTTACCCATAGCTTCCACTTTCTTATTCTACCTAGAAGGTTCCATAAAACCACTTCTACAAAAGCGTGCTATATGTCCATAATTGTTGCACTTATAGCATATAACATTATAATTCACTAAAGGAGCACATGAATTGAAAGTTCCTACTTGAGAACCCATAAAGATTTTTATTCTCATTCCAACCAAAATTTTTTGCACATGTTCTATAATCTCTTGCTCTATGACCAAAATGATTGCATGAAAAGCAATAACCATAAAAAGAATGTTGGAACCTGGTCGTATGTGTTTGCCTCGAAGGAAAGTACTTTCTAAATTTGTCCTTGTTAACTCTTGGAGGAGTGCTTGTTTTCAATAGAGCTTGATTTTCCTTCTTCTTGCTACTCTTCGATAGGGCTTTTTAGGGCATCACTATAACTCTTTGATTTTTCTTCATTTGACTTCTTTGTTGCCCCTTTGGAGTCTTTTTTATTTGCCATCTGATTTTCCTTACATCCAGGAGCCGTCTTTATAAATGGTGACCTTTGTCCATTTATAATATCATCCAGAATCTCAATACTCTTAACAAATTTGAGACTTCGATTCAACTTAGTAATTGTCTTTTCTAGTTCCTTTCTTAAGGAAACAATTTCCGGCTCTAACCTTCACAATCTTCTTCTTTTATCTTAAATTGAGCTCTTATTTCTTCCTCAATTCTTTTTGCTTCTTCAATTTGAATTTTCAATTTGATGATCATCTTCTCAACTCTTCAAGACTTTGTGATAACTTTGCCTAGATTCACTTTCCTCTTGAAATTGTAATTTTTGTTTGAGATTCTTCTTCCATAGTTTCTTGATTTCATTTGGGGCACGAATAAGTTCCCCTTCCAAATCTACTTCCCCTTCATTTTCATCATATTCTTCGTCTTCTAAATCCATTGAAGTATTCTCTTCTTCTAATTCTTCTTCCCTTTCTTGGCTTTCATTTTTCAAGATATCATCTTTTGTTTCTATTGCCATTAATAGAAACTCTTCTTTATTGTTATCGAAGAAACTCTCTTCCGAAGAATTATTTTCCTCTTTTGAATAGAGGCTTTTCTTATATTTGTGAAAGCTCTTCTTTTTCTCATTTTTCCCTTTTTGTAGTCTCTTTTATGTTGATGATGCTCACTATCTTTCTTCATGTTATGCTCTTCCTCATCATCAGTGCTTTTACTTTCATATGGCCATTTAGTAGCAAAGTGTCCTACTTTTCCACAATTAAAGAATTTGAAAGGCAACTTACCCTTGTACTTGTTGGATCCTTTCTTCTACTTCCTCACAAAATGATCTTCTTCTTCATTTGATTCATCATTGAAACTATCGCTTAGCTCGAGCTCTCTACTTTTCATTTTCTTAGAAACTTTGAAAGTTGCTTCTCGTTTTGATGGCTTCTCATTTTCAGTCCTCAATTCATATGTTGTGAGGATCCCATGTATTTCATCCATTTGAGTTTATGTAAATCCTTCATTTCTTCGATATCAAAGACTTTGGCGTCAAATCTCAAGGGAAGAGATCTTAGAACTTTTTGCACAATCATAGATTTTTCAATTGTCTCACCGAGACCTCTTATTTTATTGACAATTTCATCCACTTGAAGCAAATAGGCTGCAATGTTCTCTTCATCTTTCATTTTCAAACTCTCAAATTGACTTTTATAGGTTTGAAGCTTAGCCTTTTCAACCTTGTCATCCCCTTCATAGGTCTTTTGTAGTTTGTCCCACACATCTTTCGTCGATGTGCAATACATCACATTGACAAATTCAGATTCTAATAATCCACACAAAATTGCATTCATGGCTTGTGCATTATATTCTCTTGCCTTCTTTCCTGCCAAATCTATTGGTGGAGATGATTGTGCAATATAACCATCCACAACCGATTGCCAAATATCAAATCCAAGTGCCATTAGATAGGTGTGCATCCTTACACTCTTTACGTTCCAAAAAGCATCATTTCTCCCATCAAACAATAGAGACCAGTTAGAGGAGAATCCTTCTTGGCAAGCCATGTGTGCTCCGAAGAAGTTCCTTCTAGTGGTTAGACTCTATGAAGAAACCCGCTTTGATAACAATTGATGAACACAAGCTTATACTGAGAAGGGGGTAGTGGGGGTGAATCAATATAAGACAATCTTTTTTTTCAAAATTTAATAACCATGACAATATCAAGCAAACAAGATCTAACAATTATGCAACACAAGAACACAAGATTTACGTGAAAACCCTTACGAGAGAAAACCACGACAAAATATTGCTTATATAGAATTATATTTACAAGCTTTGTATACACCAACCCACTAGAGACAATCCCCACAACTATGCACCAATTCAGTAAGAGACACCAATCTTTTTTATATGAGGCACCAGCCTCTTCAAAATGAAGCAACAACCTCTCACAACAAAGTCTTTGCCTTTTTCACAATGTTCATTGAAAAGTCTGCCTTAGAATGATCTTCTATCTTATTCTTCTCCTCAAAAACTGATGGTGTATATATCATATATCTCTCTTACTCCACAGACTTCTCTTACTTCCCTTCTTTCTTATTTAATCTTCTTGCATCTCACATCTATTCTTCAAAGACTGCTGGTGTATGTATGATATATCTTTTATTTTCCACACTCTCTTTCTTCAACAAATCTTTCTCATTTTATATCTGCAATATTTAAACAAAAAGATGCATCTCTTTGAAAAGAGATATCCATATGAAAAGACAACCTTTTATTTGAAACTAATTGTTATGTCTTATTCCAAGCGCTGTCCTTTATTATTCTTTAATCACTGCCCTTTTGAATAAAAATTGCTGCTCCTCTCTTTAAATACTGATCGCTGCAACCTTTTCTTAATTTGCTGCCTTTCAATAATAATGATCGCTGCATTATTAGTGATCTTTAGAATTGCTGCATAAATTAATCTCATAAATAATCTTTGCGTATGTTAATCATTCCTTCAAATAGATGATAATTGCTGTCTTAAATGGATGATCATTGCTCTGAACCTGCACAATGTCTTCCTGCAACTAGAATGCATCTTCAAGGTATAAACTCGTGTATGTTCAACAAGTGTGCGAGCATTGCATATCAAATATGTTCATCAATCTCCTTGACTTTGACATCAATGACAACAATCTTGGACAACGAATTGCTTCTTGACATCAATGACCAGCATTTGCAACACAAACAAGTACATGCTGATCAAAGGAGGAGAAAGCTACATCCTCTACGCTTCCAAAGCTAAGCCCAAACTCTCATTCCAACCAAGCAAAAAGGCTCATCAATGCTAGCGGAAGATTTCTGTTGCTAAAGATTGAAAACAAGGATGGGGATCGAGTTAGATTGAACCTACCACAAACCTCTGTTTTACTAACTAAGAAAAGCAGCAAATGTTGAGTCGCTGCAGCACTTTAAGGAGGTATTTGAAGAGCATAATCGTATGCGACTCAACCTTCAACACATACATAACTTCTTGAATTAACTGTGACAAGCAAGGCATTCACCATACAGGATTTTAAGTCAAGCTACCATCAAGTTCATGGGAATGAGGACATATGGAAAACTTACACTCAAGACAAGGTCTAAACTTGTATGAAATACTTCCTATTGCCTTTTTGTGTTTTTGATGCACCCACTATGTACATCAGGTTGAAGAATGATGTGCTTTGACCTTCCATAGATTCTTCCGTCAAGGTATACTTAAATTACAAACTAGTTCTCCACGAAACACATGAAGAACACTTAATGGCATAATGCATTTGACACAAGTACTGTGAGTTGGTAAATAAGCATAAGTATGAATTTACAAGGCTTTGGTATACCTAAGGCATCCATCAGACGAGAAAATTTGAGGAAAAACTCATGACTCCAAATATGCATGGATGAATAGTATTATCCATTCCATTTATAATGGTTAAATGGTTTGAACTCATTCATAAATAACTGTGTTATATGAACCTTATAGATTTGAAATGTTAGACTCACAAAAGGTTTTACTCGAAATCTAAAACTCCCTAAGGACTAATAGCTCCATTAGTGCACCCAAACCTGTATTTGGGAGGTCATAAGTTTGAGCCCTAGCTAGTCTATTATGAAGTATAACCTTACAAAATATTTAGCTTGATCTAAAACTCACAAGACTAAGAGCATGGTTGGTAGAGAAATAGCTCGCGAACTTGTCCCGTACTCGAGTTACACAAGCACTTGCGAGTAAAATTTTCTACACCAAGTAACTCAACCTCAAACTCACCAAGTTTCAAAGCTGAGTTTCTGGTGAGCTTACATAGCAACTTGCAGCAAGTAATTGGAAAATCTATAAGGGAAAGTCATGCACACCAAATTTTTGTAAAGTTTTACCAAGTTTTGAATTTAAGTAATTTTTTTAAGTTGCAGGGCTTTTGCTGAGTCCAAGTCAAATTTGGGTCTCCCTGAGTCTGAGTTTACAAACTATGGGTAGAACACCCAAAATGATATTCGCAAGGTGCTGAGTTGAAGTTCTAACCAGTCTGCTTTGGCTGGGTATTAACACAACCATCAGGAAACTTATTAATCAATTAAATTGGTTGTGTAAAGCTTACGATTGAAATATTAACATTACAGAATATTTAATTTGAAATCTTGAACTCAAACAGAACTAATAGCTCGGTTGGTAGAGAATAAAATGTTGGAATTTCGGCAACATGGATGTTGGTCCTAGCCAACATGTTCTAGCAATGTATTCAACAGAACCTTCCAGAAGCTTGTGTATAAATAATTCTAGTTATGTGAAGCTTACAAATTTGCAATGTTAACAGTAGAGAAGGTTTAGCTTGAAATCTTGAACTCGCAAAGGATTGATAGCTCAGTTGGTAGAGTGCCTAAACTGGTATTTGGTAGGCCCTAAGTTCTTATAGGAAGCTCATACATAACGAATTTGGTTCTGTGAAGCTTACAAAATTGAAGGTTTAACTTGAAACCTCAAATTCAAAAAATGTCTGATAGTTCAATTAACAAGGGCTCAAACCAGCATTTGGGAGATCCTACATCCAAGTCCTAAACAAACCATCTTGACAGGGTATAAAACACAACTATGTGGAAGCTCCTAGATAAATTTGATTTGGTTGTGTGAAGATTACAAATTTGAAATTAAATTGATGTCAACAAATGACCAATCTACTTCAATAGCACTCAAAAGTAACATTCAATTACACTAGACCTTGTGTTCTGAAAAATCTAAGTGAAAAGAAAGGTAATGAATATTCACGCTTACTGTTTTCAGGAGCTTCAGTGTTGGTAGATTTTTTATTCCTTACACCACAATCCTGTGATTCACTTTTCAACTTTAGCTGCTTTAAAATGTGCTTCTTGGAAGTTGGGGAGGATAAATCCAAGCCTGTAAAAGAAATTGTATCTGATTCAAGTACTTAAACCAGAACATTAGCTATGCAATATAGTTAATAAGGATTAGAGATATTATACATGCTTAACAAATAAAATAGTCTATCGTGTATGGAATTTATAGAAATATCAAAGTTACTCTAATATGTCATCAGCCACAAAAAATGGACACATATTATGAATACCAGCTTTGCCGGGACTTTTCAAAGAGCATTCAGCAGTTGGACCTAAAAGCACTTCATCCCCAAGCCCTTCAACATAACCCGAACAGTTACATGCACCCACAGAGTCTATGCATTGGTGTTTTCCAGGCATTGCTACTCCATCTATCTGTAGCAAAATTAGATTACAAGATTACAACAAAAGATTAGACATGGTTATATTATGGTTGGGGGTCAATCTTCTCATAAATACAAAAAATATCAATTAGTATTAAATGAAGTATCATATACATGAGACAGAGAAGAAGAAGAAAGAAGGGTGTCTAACGAAAAAATATAAATGATTGACTAAAAAAAATGGAAAAATGAATGAAAAAAAATATTATCAAGTTGCAAAAATATAAGATAGAAAACTATCAGAGCAATTATAGAATGTAATGCAATAATACTCACTTTCTTAAGTAAGGAAACTCTGTTATTGGACAGATGTAGTCTGTGGATGAAATGAAGATAATTCAAAGACCATTTTTTGAGTTAGCAACATCTTTTACATTAGAATAGAGGGAGGACTAATACTCTAAAGCACAAGACAGCACATTTAATTAGTAAGCAATGTATAGGAATGGAATTCCAAATCCTTAGAAACTAGCTGTTCTTTTCCCATGCCATGTTCTTGATTCTTCGGCAACAAAAAGTAATTGGCCCATATATCAATTTGTCCACTTTGTAAAGAACAGACTTGCCTCTAAATGAGCCAAGAAGCTACTCATAATGCATAGTATCTATGTCTTTGTCGATAGAATATAACAACAAAATAGGATGTTTACCATGGAGGTCAAACAAATAGATAAATAAGAGGATTGTGCCAAACAACAAGGATTGGTGGGGGTATACTTTAGCATTTTGATGATGTATATGGAGTTGATTTTAACAGTGATACTGGTGACCTTGATGCTAGTTCCCAGAGTCATGAAATGCTAAAGCTAAAGCCTAATTGAGGTACATGGAAGAAGATGAAGACGCACAGGCTACCTGGACTCATTTTGTGCTTTCTATTGATTTCTAATAGCTAAAACCTTCAGGCTTGTACAACGATTGATCGTCTACTCGTATAGATATTGTTACCTATAATTATGTTTGTGAGTTACTTCATTAAATCTTCCATTGCAATAGCTTAGTTAAGAAAAGTGGTACATGATTTATAATAAGCTTAAAACAAGACATTTTTTATCGCATAGAAATAAAATACATATATGGTTTAGGTCTTCATCTCCTATAATGTATCTTAAAACTTAGGGGGATACTCCAAACCATAGTAGCAAGAATCTTTCTCGGGAATCAAATGGCAAAAATAAAGTATTTTTTCATTAATCACAGATTAAATGGGAAAAATAGGTAAAATTTGGGTTAGGGTTTAGAGTTTTCAAAAATCGCAGCAGATAAAACAGGTCAGCATTAGCATTTTTTTAAAAAGGAAAAAATCACAATATACAGTCAAGAAACCACCAAAAAACAGGTTTAATACAGCCATTCCTATCGTGATTTATCCAAAGTTTTTCAAGTCAAAAACCATGCTGAGGAGAAGACCAACATTTTTTATTAACGGTTAACAACTACAGTTTGTTTCCAGCCGGAAAGGTTACCACAAGTTTGCATTGAAAAATCGGTTTTCCTGTCATTCCACTATTTATTGCAATTAAATTGCATTTTTTGTAACCATGCTTGAGACATCCCTCAAGCATTTCCCCTATTTAGTATTTTTGTGCCCCTATTACTTTGTTAAACATTATTTTTTAATCAATTTGAATTTCTTTGGTTGGTATATGTCAAGCAAACTACCCATTAAGGGCGTGTCAAATGCAAGATACAAATAAAATTGGAAACTTGCTTTACATATAAATTTTCATTGGAATGATGGTATACCCTTGTATTATTCTCATTACTATAGAAATGATGCTTTGATATTGCACCCATAATATTTCCATGGTTAAATGTCTTATTAATGGAATTTTTGTTTGATTAATTAGATATTTAAGAAAGTTCGTATTTTGCATTGATGATGGTTATGCTAATGGAGTGCCCCTTCAATAGTTATCAAGCTTCAAATACAGCTGTTCACATTGAATGAAGACACTATTATCTACAAGGATAAATATTAAAAAAAAAACAATACATTGCAGTACAAGCAGACAAAAATATTAAATTTGATCACTGAATATGAGAAGATCAAGCAACTTGAGTCAAATGGGATGAGATCAAGTGATAAACCTTTGGGGCTTTCATAATGAAAACCTCTGTTCAAATACCCAGAATACATGTCACATGTTTTAAATGTACAAATATTGAATGCTGAAATAGGTAAACTACTGCATCCAATTATAGGTGTGGCATACCCCAACAAACAAGGGCAGGTGCAAGTCTTGGGGGAATTTGACAGAAAGGATGGGCCTCCATCATGCCATTTAAGCTAAAGGACACCCCACAAGGAAATATTATATAGATCCAAAAAAAATTAGGCAACTGCTTTTTCAATATTTGCTATCAAACTGCAATATAAAAGAAAAGATGATTCCCAATATGGTAAAGACGGCAAAGATAATGCAAGACATTTAAAGGGGAGAAGAATTAGAATGAATCAAAGGCAGGGATAACTTTAAGAAACTCCCCCCCCTTGCTAAGCGAAGGTGTAAAATCCTGACGAATCTTATGCACATTATTAAAAAAATTGTAAAATCTTGGCGAATCTTAATGAATAATTGGTAAAAAAAATAATCACAGTGGCGAATTCTAGTGAATAATCACTAAAACGATTAATTACAATGGCGAATCTCTCCTTTAAAAATTTGCATAGTTGGTCAATTCCCCCATATCGCCACTAAAGTTTTCCCTGATCAAAGGCCAAGGCAAAACAATAGTTTTTTTATGGAGAATGATCTCACAAACCTCATGATAAATATAGACTCTAGATAACAATTAACCAGATTAATAATTTGCTAGCTCCAAGGCATGTTGGGCAGAGATCTTTCTTAGAGTTTTACTTCTCCTCCAAGTCATCCCGACGCAAAAAACACTCCCAGTTTAGCAAGAAAAAAATTCCATCCCTATGCCTTTTTCTAAGGTTTACAAAGATTTCAATGGCCACCAAAAACATTGCATATGGCATTAATCAATACATCCCAGAGATCTTGATCAACAATTATTTAGTGTTATGGTTCTAGTGGGTCCCATAGGGACACATGGCATTTGATCAAACTAAAGTTTTAATGGTTTTACACAGTCCATGCTCATCAATTATGAGGTTCAACAAATTAGAATGTCTCCTAGGGCTCAAATGTTTTTCAAAAAAAAGGACTCCAATTTATTAAAACCGATATAGGAAACCATCAAATCCAAGTTTAACCTTTGTCACCCTAGCCTGTATTACGGATTTGAAAAGCTAAGTTGCCGGATCTGATACAAGTTAAGAATGGGTACAAGGTTCAAGTACATCAATGTGGCAAAACAATCTTGGGTACGATATAGCTAGGTATAGCTAATATATATATATATATATATATATATAATATGCAAAAAGAATTATAAAATACAAAATTGAAAATACATTTGATAGCATGATACTTCATCATTGATCAATGATAATGATAAAGACAATATTAATTGTTAATTAATAGTTCAAAATTTCAATATTATGTCATATATCATATATGTCCAAGACTCCAAAGTCAAGATTCTAATGGAAATCATTACAATTACAAAACTTGAAAATAATACAATCAAAATATGTATCTTGTTCTTCAATCTTCATCAAAAGCATCTAGCTTGAAGACATCACCCGTTTCAACGTCATTTGAAACACAAGTTAATGGAGTGCCACTCCCACTAGGCACATCATGTGTAGGAGCCTCATCATCATCTACGTTGACTCTAGCAAGCTCTACAATAGATGCATCCAAGTTGGCACACTCTGGGGTTATATCTCAATTCTTCGCTGCCCCTTACTTGTAGTCAACTTCCTTATGTGATAGGAGATGCAAGTTGGAGTAGATATTAACCAAGTCTTCTACATTTTTTGCAGCCAACTAGTTATGCTTAACTAAGTGCATAAAAGAGTATGTACTCCAATTACATTCAACCGATGAAGAACTTGCAACCTATTAAAATTAGAGAAAAAGTTAATAGAACTTGAAAACCAAAAATGCAAAAAAAAAAAGACAACTACTAAAAAAAATTTAAATGCTTACTTGTGATAGAATTTTGATTACAAGGGGTTGGAGGAACAAATAATCTTGCCTGTGGAGGTACAACCATGTACAAGCATCTTCCTTGTATTGGTCTCAAAGAGTACAAATACTATGATCTCATCCTACGATGAACTTTCCAAACTCTTTCCTAACATTATCCACCACTTTTGGATCTAAAAATAAATTTTTGAATGCTATCTTATACCCATTTTCAACTTCAATATCTCTATATGGTATGATTCTCTCTGGCAAAGAAAGTACCTTTGTGTTGTATTATTTGGGGGATAATGCATATCAAAGAGACAAAGCTTTTTTCATCTTATTCCAGTGGCCATGAATGTTTTTCTCCACACATTGAAAGAATGTTTCTTCAAGGTCATTCTCCTTATGTGCTTTAATGACATTTATTTTTACTATCATGGAGTCAATGCCATCATAGTTTTCCCCCAAACATGGCTAATTTGTATCAACAAACCTAATCATACTCACGATAGGCTCAATAAAACTCAAGACATAGTCCACGCTAATGACCATGGCGCACAATAGCTCTCACACTTTCACATGTCATTTCAAGATGATTGTGTGTGATGTGATTTGGGTCTCAACAACCTAATGTTGTGTAGAAAATAAGTTAATAACACATTAAAATTTAAATAAATAAGGCATAAATTAAATTTACCTTCAAAAACTCCAAATTCGAGAAAGTCCTAAAGATGCCTTGTGACATATGGTGGTTTGTCACAAACATTTGAATCTGCTCACCCTTATCGTATATAGTTTTCACCTACTCTAAGTGTCAATTGTTTGCATCACCAATTAAGGGAGTGTATGGTGCATGGTGTCCAAAAAATGCGCACGTATCTTTCCTCAACCAAAGCACCTACTGCCCTACAATTTTTTGTATTGTCTATAGCGACTTGAAAAACATTATCAGCTCCTACCATCTCTATGGACTCGATGAGGATTCTAGAAATGAATTCCACATCCTTGACTTGCCCCTATAATGTCCCCTTCTGAGGAGTAATCCAGATTGACCAACTAGCCTATCTTATTCCTGTAGGCTAAAGTCATGGAACAAGTAATATTTTAATTTAATTATTTAATATTATCCGACCAATCATATTTTATGGGTAATATTATTTAATTAATTTAACGAGTTACATAAAGTGACTTTAGTGGGATATTTAATGTAGTTTAATAAGTCACTTTATTTCCCGAGTTCAAATAAAATATTAAAATTGCGAGAATTTGAAAAGTCATTTTAGGTTTTCGAAAAGGGATACAAAAGTTCTTTGGAAGCTCATTTTTATTATGCTTGATTATTTGCGATAAAATTGGAGAATTGTAGAGAACACTAAACCCTTGGACGAAACCCTAAGGGATACTAGTTTTTGTAGTGCAAGATTCTACCCTAGCTAGTTGCAAAAGAGATCATACAGATTTCTTGCTTGAGCTATAGTGATTGTCGTTTTTGAAATTCGTGAGGTCTTGTTTCAAGACGAGTTTTTTAGCATTGCAGAGTGAATAGGAATTACAAGTTGGTTTGAATAAAATATTTATTATTCTTGCATCACATTTAGTCGTACCACTTTCATTCCCATTGAGAACCGTACAACCTAGGGATTCATTCTAGAAGGGAGGTCACGTGGCATTCAAAAAATTATGTTGGTGCTACATTTCCGTAACCTATGGCGGCTCTTCATTGAGTCAACTTGGATAGTCGAGACTGCATAGGCTGACATCAAGGGAGGCAGAGATTACATTGGTTTAGGAGACTCTGCCAATCATCTTTCTATGCCACCAACCACAAAGGAACCTATTGGCACTAATACTTGATACACCAGCCTTGGGAAGTTCACAAGCCTATAGAGGTTGATAATCATTGGCACAACAAAGTTGTGGAAGTCGAGTCTTAAATAAAGGTCGAGAAAAAGGATTCAAGGAAAATAAAGAGTATGCAAGTAGCACTCCAAGCTGTAAATTCCAACACCGGCTACAATTATACTAGCAATTAAGTCAACTCATGTAATGAAGTATTGCCTACAGTTGATGGCACCTTCCATATCCTTGTAACAAGTCCCAAAAATTGTTTATATACAATTTGTTTGTAATTCTAGAACTATATTTCAAGTATGTAATAATCACTTCTAGCATTATGAGTAACGAATGTATGAATTTTATCACTGCCAAAATTGCAAAACCCTAAGTTTACTGATTCGAAACCATTTGAGAATTACATTAAAAATTTAAACAAAGACTTCCAAGCACTTACAAGCTCAAATCATAATATCAAGTTACAAGCAAACTGTTTGTCGAAATGTCTATATACATAAAATTGTGAAAATGAAATTTTTTTGCATAAGAAAACTTGGGATATTCAGCCCCTCACAATCAACCACCTTCAAAAGCATTGCCCCTTTGGAGGAAACTACAATAACATTTATTAGAGGTCAATTTTTTGCAATCTTTCAATCCATCAAAACACTAGGCGCTCTTGTTTCAATCCATTAATCCCTAACTGGTTATAGTGATGTCTCTACAAAAAAAAATTGCCAATAAGGTGGTGCACACCTTTTGACATCCAAAAACCATGTAACCAAAATCTATGTTATTGATTTCCACCACCATTTCCTGCCAATATGGTGATCTCTCCAAGTTGAAAGGAAGACCATTAGCATAAATGCAATGTGCAAATTTGTCATCTACAATATCTCTTGCTTCATTCTAAAATGCCTTTACCAATGGGCCTCTTTTGTGAGGAGGAAACAACTTCTTCTTGGATAGACATCATCTCCAAGAAAGGATGTTGGAAGCCCATTATTGAAGGAGAATTTGTAGGTGGCTTAATGATATTTATTTGCTAAAGGATGAGATTTTAATTTTTCTCACTCACAACATCAACTTCTTCTTGTTCTCTAAAGAATGCCATAATTTGTTCTTTGGGCAACCCTTTCTTGTTTGGCCCTTAGAATATTTCAATTCCCCACCAACTCATAGCACATAAGTGAGCTTTCACTTGACTATATGAACTCTTACATTGGATCCTACACTAGTTACAATTCCAAATAAAAGCCCCACCTTGAGGAAGTTGTTCAAGCATCATAACATATTTCCATAGAAAAGATGCTTGATCATATTTCAACTCTTTATTTGCCACAAGGCCCACTGAACTTGAACTAGTAGCCATTTCAAATAGATAGTTGTTATAGGAAATTACAATATTTTAATTAAAAAAAGAAACCCTACAATATGTATAAACTAATAAAGTACTAAACATTCAAAACAAACACAAAAAAAGATTTTGAAAAACAATGAAACTTTTATTATTAATTGAAAAAAAAAAACTTTTAAAAACATTAAACTGCTTATCTTAGATCAATAGACTCCTTTATGCAAGCTAAATTCCTCCCCTTGACACTTTGCAATCATTCTTCTTTGAAAAAATACTAGCAATCCTCCAAAATGCAAAAATGGAAGAACAATTAATGAGTTTTTGCAAAATAGGCTTGTTTTTCTCAAACAACTTTTAATATGGGCACATTTTTTAGGGTCTTAACAGTGAACCCTAGGGACACGTCCCCTCCCTAAATCCTGAGCATTCCCGGAACGGGAACGTCCCCGGGACGTGGGGATGGTGTTCCCAAGTTTCCAACGACGCCACCATCTTTTCCCTCGTCACCAGAGACACAGAAACGTCTCAACGTCCCCGATACGTTGAGGGGGGCGTCTGTGCGTCCCTTGAGCGTCTCAGGGACGCCCAAGCGTCCCCCATGGCAGCAACTTAAAGACATGGTTTTAAAAAAAAATGAACACAATTTTTTATCATTTGTTTGGTTCTATTCGAACCCTTAAGGGCATGTGGGGCCCATCTACACTCTTCCATGCCTTAAAAAGGCCCTCCAAGCTTCATTGTTATTCACATTTTCATTTCTAATTGTTTGCTACAGCAAGAGGAAGCGTGAAGAGCTGAGGAAAGAGTGATTGGAGGAGTGAAAGGAATGATTGCAAGTGAAAGAGGAGTAACAAGGAGCAAGAAGAAGAAGAGGAGGAAGATTCTTCACCTTGTTGAAGAGATTTTTCAAGCAAAAGATAGGGTTTTTAACTGATTTTTTATTTTATTTTTTAATTTTCAATGTTTTTTCATTTCTTGTTGTTTCATTTTCTTATTTCATTTCTTGTTGTTTCATTTTCTAAATTAATTTAGATTTGGAAATTTTAGGAGGGGTGCTCAAAATTGCCGACGAAGCCGCGGGTTCGGCCTAGGGTTTCCCCTATGCATTTTCAATGGGGGAGGCTCGGCCCTTCCCCACCCAAGTTTGTTCTTCTCCTTCTTTCCATTAAATTTGCCTACTCTATGCCCTCTAAATGCTATTTTTTCTTGCCTGCCTTCTCTGTTTCAATTTTATTTTCCTGCTTTTGCTCTGTATGACCATGGTCTGTGAAGTGTCTTTGTGAGCGTGCCTTCTTAATGGAAGGGGGTACGGACCCCCCCTTGCCCTCTGGACCCAACCCAAATAATTGGGAAGGCAGTCCTACCGCTTCCAAATCTTTTAGGGACGTCGTATTGGAGGACTTCGCTCCTTGCTCCGCCGGTGCCAAGTTTTTTATCTTGTCGAGTGACAATGACGAGGGTCTTGGGGCCAGTGGAGGAAGGTCTGGTGAGTGTTCTCTTGGCAACCCTGAGTCTATTACCGTTTCCCCTAACAATGAAATGGTAGATGCAATTTATAAAGAAAGAAACAAACTTTCTGTTATTGCTATCTTTTTGGCTGCTGTTGACTATGGGAACTTACCAACCAGAAAATTTTTAGATAACTGGTTGAGAAATGTTTGGCTTAAAAAATTATAAGTACAAGTCTCTCTATGTAGAATGATTCAATGCGGTCTATTTCTAGTTTTCTTTAAGAACCATGAAATGCAAGAAAAGATCTTGAAAAAACCCTACTAGAGCATAGGGAAAAGCATTTTCAAGGTTGTCCCTTGGACCCTTGGGGCAAATGGGGACAAAATCTTGGCTCTATCTTGCCCTCGTTGGCTGCTCGTGAAGGACATCCCTCATGACCTCTGGTCCTTTATCCCCCAACTGCTTGGCCCTTTTGGAAATATCTTAAGGATGGACAAACTGAATGTCACTCTATCGGACATGAATGCTCGTGTGCTTATTTCGCTTAACCATGGCATGGATTTACCTGGTAAATTGGGCATCTCGTTTGAAGGTTCCGTGCATTTCTGCCCACTTGAGATTCTTGGTAGGCTAAATGGTTGCTATCTTTGTAGGCGTGAGGGGCATATCAGAAAACACCACCCTATCGTCAAGAAAAGCACCAAATCAAACTCTAAGCCTCAGGGCGTCACTGCTGTTGGTCAAGCCATGCCTTCTTGTTCTGAGGAAACTCATGTGGTCTCATCTCCCTTAGGAGTCTCTTCTAACTGCTCTGCCACTTTTGCTACCCGCTCTCCTGTTCATCCCTCTTCCCCCAGCTTGCCCTTCCTCAACCCCGCTCCTGAGGTTGTCCCTTCCAGCCCTCTCCCTGGCACCCCCGACCCTCGACAACCCTCCTATTGTTTTGTCAACCCTTTTGTTGCCCTTCTTTCTGAGGACCCCTCTCCCTCTATTGACGCTCCTATCCCTCCTCCCCCTCCCATACTCGATGCAATCCCCTGTGCTCCTGACCGCATCCTTGTTGTTGCTAAAGCCCTGTTGGGCCCGCACAAACTCAATGCGCAGCAGCTTGTTATGAAAGATATTAGAAAGAAAATTGAAGATAATGATGCTAAGAACAACATGAATAAAGAACCTGAAATTGAGACTTTCCAAAATGGTATTAAAATTAGTGGCAACTGCAAAGTGGTTATGGCCAATGAAAGCAGGGATATTAATAACAGAGTTGAAAATCCATCAAATGTCAAAAACCTGATTTCTAACTTTGAAGGCAGACACCATGTCACATTGGATGTACAAGATAACACTACCTATTTAGGCTCTTGCCCCAACCAAGATGGGAAAAATAAAGGAAACTTGGTGCCTGGCACCCCAAATGATAGTGCTATGTTGCACACCCAATCTGACATGTTTGTCTACCCCAATGGCAAATCACACTCCAAATTAAATTCCCCCTCCCCTAAGAAGTCTGACAATAACCTTTTGAGTGGCACCGTAGAGGTTAGGGAGTTGGTGGGCTTGTCCTCACCAGAAGTTGTGGAAACTTCTCTAGAATGGGAGATAAGCCCCCGAGCCTTTAAAAGAAAGCATGGAAGCCCTAGCTGAGTTGGTCAAGAACTGGACTGTTGACAAGACAAACATCTCTAAAGAGCTTAACAATTCCTTCAACCTCCCTCCAAACCCTACAGATTCTTGTAGGCAGCTTGGTAATAAGGAAATCACTTATGGACTCTTGGAGCCCCAAGTGGTTGATGACACTTGTGAATGTGGAAGGCATGAAAGGGTCTGTTGAGACTCCCAAAAATGTAAAGATTTCAAATGGAATTGTGCTTGATGCTACCCTCGCGGTAGATCAAATGGATATACCCTACCCTCCCAAAGAACCCAAAAAAAGGGGAAGGAAAAAGAAATCTATAGCTCTCAGCCAAGGAAGCATTGGCATAGGGAAAGGTAAGAGAAAGAAAACAAGTACAGTCCTCCCTACTCCTTCCTCCAAAAGGCTGGAGAACGAGGAGCGTGGGACGAAATTGTTTGAACTTTTTAAGAATGCTAAAGAGCCCCTTAATGAAGCATGTAATGATGATGCTTAATTGCACCTCCTGGAACGTCAGGGGATTGGAATCCCTTGACAGAAAATACATGCTAAGAAGATTTCTTAATCTGGATAAAAATAAAGACTTTGTTTTCCTCCAGGAGCTTAAGGCAATGGGCTTCACCTTGGAGACAAACCTGAAATTTGTTTGGGGCAACTCCACCCAAGTTACCACCAAACATGAAAAAGGAAGGGGGGGCACAGCCATTTTGATCTCCAACAATTGGACTCAACACCTCTCTGGCACTGGGGCCTCCCCTTGCAATAGGGTTGTATGGGCCACTTTTGAGAAAGGAGATGCAAGATTTGGTGTATGTTCAATCTATGCACCCAATGATTACAAGGAAAGGACCGTTTTGTGGAAATGGCTCCTGGACCTCCCTGACATCCCATGGATTGTTGGTGGGGACTTTAACATGGTGGAAAATGATGAAGACAAAAAAGGTGGCTTGAACATGGAGTGGAAAGGCAATGAGAAGCATTTTTGGCTGAGGCTAAAGAATAAACTCAACCTAATTGATCCCATGGAAGGGTTGAAAAAGGAAAACAAATCTGCCAAGTACACATGGTGTAATGCCCAAAAAGGAGGCAAAAGAATCTACTGTAGGCTTGATAGGTTCTATGTTAACAAAGACTACTTTACCTTTGAGCCCCTTCAAGATGGTATCAAAGTTGTGGTCTACCCCTATACACTGTCAGATCATCACCCCATCAAAGCTCACATTGTTCTTAATAATTCTAAAAGAAAAGTGCAAAAAGGCAAAAGTAATTTTATCCTCAACACCAAGTTGCTGAAGGATGAGGAATGTAGAGTTGACATTACCACCTTAAGAGAAATTAACAAGCAAATGCTTAAAGCGCTCAACCCTATTGATAGATGGAATCAAAATGTGGAGGGTTGGAAGCTCTTGTTTCAGATCATTGGTAAAAAAAGGGCTATGGACTCTAGAAAGCAAGAAAACCAGCTCCAAGAAGAGTTACTTGAGGCTGAAACAAAAATTCAAGAGGATCCTCACAATGACTCCCTGTATGATAGAATCAATGGGGTCAAAAGCTCCTTGAGAAGCCTTCAAACTAACAAAATCCAAGGCCTTAAGGTCAGATCCAAACTGAACTGGCTTAGCTGTGGTGACAAGGATTCAAGGTTCTTCTTCAAGTACATTAGAGAAAAAGGCAAAAAGGAGCAAATTGACCAAATCTGCCACAATAGAATTGTTGTATCCAACCAAAAGGAAATCATGGAACAATTCTTCCTCTTCTACAAAGAACTTTTCCAATCAGAAGGTAATAGAGGAGAATGCATCACTGCTAGGGAGACAATCAAAAAGATAATTCCCACTAAGATCTCAGAAGAAGATGCTTTTGACCTTGCAAAACCTATTCCAAGGAGGAAATCAAGAAGGCTATTAGTGGCATGAACAATGACAAATCTCCTGGACGAGATGGTCTCTCTATAGAATTCTACAAGGAGTTTATTGACTGGATTAGTGATGAACTGCTTCAGGTGTACATGGAAGCCATAAAGAAGGGTTCACTTGGTAAGAACATAAATAAGGGGCTTATCAAACTCCTCCCTAAAGAAGGTGACAAAACAATGATTAAGAACTGGAGAACAATAACTCTCTTGAATGTCTCCTATAAGATCTTGGCCAAAGTAATGGCCAACAGGATCACTAACATTCTTCCCAAGTTCATAAACAGCACGCAAATGAGTTTCATCAAAGGCAGATACATCTTGGAGAACTTGATAACTAGTTGGGAGGCAATGGAATGGGCCAGACATAGCAACCCGGCCCCCGACCATGTTGTTGCTAGACTTTGAAAAAGCCTACGATAGAGTGGAATGGTCCTTCCTCAAAATGATCCTAGAGGCCTTTGGTTTTCCTCAGACTTTCTGCAGTATGGTTAATACACTTTTAAAGGATGCTACTGCCCAAATTGATATTAATGGCTCATGGACTAAAACACTCTCCCTTGAAAGATCCATCGGGCAAGGGTGCCCCCTGGCCCCTGCCCTCTTTGTCATTGCCTCTGATGCTCTGCACTACCTCCTAAGAGACTTCTCATACTCACCCAAGGTCAAGGGCCTAACCTTACCTGACCAAAATGAACTCTTCAATATCCAATTTGCAGATGACACTATCATCTTTGTTGATTTGGAGGAAGTGAACCTAGACAATCTAATGAGCAAGCTCAACTTATTTTGTTTGGCTTCAAGTGCAAAAATCTCAAAAATGAAATCTATTATGCTTGGTTGGTCTGAGGCCCCTCCTAATTGGTTAAAGAAGCTTGACTTTCAATGGAGTGGACCCCATAAGCAAGTAAGATACCTGGGTATTCCATTCTCCGTCTGCCCCAACCTCAAGGAAATGTGGCTCTGGATCAAAGGCAAAATAGATAAGAAACTTGACAGTTGGAATAAACAATACCTTTCCCTTGCAGGAAGGCTCCAAGTGTGCCAAAAAATTGTGTCCTCTTACACTGTCTACTTTGCTTTTGTCTGGTTCTTTAGTAGTTATCAAGTGATGGAGGTTCAGAAAAAAATCAGGCATTTCCTTTGGTCCGATGGGAAGGGGAAACGGAAGCTACACACTATTAAGTGGGATTGGTGTTGTCTGGATAAGGCACATGGAGGTCTAGGACTTAAAGACTTAAGGAAGCACGGTGTAGCTCTTGCTGCAAAATGGATTCTAAATGCTTTGAGCGGCAATGAACCTTGGAAAGTACTAATAAGAAATAACATTGAGCAAGTTGTGCCCAAATTGGCAAAATCCTGGAAAGCTCTACCCTTTAGTGATCTCCTCATTACCAAACACTGAATTGTACCTGCAGGGTCAGTTGTCTTCAAAAGCATTTGGAAAGCTTGGGAGCTCATTAGATCTAATGTTCAATGCTCTCTCTTCGTTGAGCACAATTCCAACTTCTTCCACCCAAACAGGTCCATCTGGTGGAACCTTGGACATAACGGGAAACCACTAGCCCTCCTTCAAGGGTGCTCAACCAAAAAATGGGCCAATGTTGGCATTAAGACTTTCAAGAACATAAACTGAAGGATGGGAAGTTGGTGGGTTGGACTCAACTCAAAGAGGACTTTAACCTGCCTCAATCCAACTTTAGAACCTACTCGATGCTCAAAGAGGCCTGTAAAGACCTTCCCCTTAATCTGAAGAGCAAAGGTAATGTCTGTACTCCAATTGAGTTTAATTGGATGGGCAATACCCCCCTGTATGATGTCAAAACCAGAATTATTTATAAAGAGCTATTTAAGTCCAAGCCCCCCATGGAATACTTGAATCATATCTGGCATGTTAATAAAGAAGACGAGTTTTGGCTTAAGATTTTTACTTCTCTTTGGCATGATAACGTGGATGCAAAGAAATCGTGTTTTAGATGGCTATTTTTGTTACAAAAACTCCCTTTTAAATTGAATCATATTGATATTGACATTTGTACTATCTGTAGAGTGCCTGAAGCTATTTTCCACATTTTATTCAAATGTCTATTTGCAAATGAAGTTTGGAATATGTTTTGTAACAGTCAACTTTTCTTTGAAATGAACGGAAAAATAAACTGGATGCTAATTTTATTTGGGCATGAGCTAAATCTTAACAAAGAGTTGCATTTATTCTAGTATATCTTATCTACTGAAATCCTTTGGTTCATTTGGAGGGCAAGAAACGAAGACAGGATTAATGGAAGTCGGAAAACACTCACCGAGTCTTCCAAAAGACTCACACTCTTTAACATTACATTTCAAGTCACAGCTACGATGGTGATCTCGAAGAAGATGTTCCTGAATCTCCTCAAGGATGGTGTTGCGCTGCCAAATCAGAAAGAAGCGAAATTTGGTCATACTTGGCAGAAAAGACTGCCCAATTTAGCAGTATTCATGAAGGCCCTTGATGCATTCCAAAAGGAGGTTAAGGAGAAGGCTCACAAGGCCCACCAGGAACCCAGAAACCCCAGGCTACACACGAATGAGAATCAAGCATTTGAGGAGGCTTTCTCAACCGAAGAACTTGATGTAATTGCAACCTTAGCTTGCTGGAAAGATGCAGAATCTGGTCACTGAGCAGCTGCTACAAATGTATTTTATACATAAATTGGAAACCACTTTCAGCATTTATAAATTGTATCTCTTCTTGTTGAAACTGTATATTCCCTATATAATCCTGTAAAGCTTGTATCTGCACCTTTTACCGGCCCATAGTTGGGGGCTGCTATGTATTCTTTTTTTTGTTTATTTTAGCTGCTAAAAAGCTGAGCTGTTATAAGCTACAGGAATACCCCTGTGCATACAATCTAGCTGAAAGCTTAAACTATTATTAATACCAAAAAAAAAATTAGATTTTGTTTTACAATTTAAAATTTGTTAAAAAATTTAAAATATAGAGTTTTATTTTTTTAATTTTAAAGTAGTACATAGGCTGAAACTATGTGTTTATTGAATTTTTTTCATTTTGTGAAATGCAGTGTCAAAATGAGCTCCCACGGTCATGAAATGAGTGAGGATGAGATAGAAACTCATTCTCATAGTGCAAGCCAATCAGAATATGAACCTAAGCATGAGGATGAGCCCAATGAGGGGGGTGAGCATGGGTCAAATCAAGAAGGCAAACGGGTTCCATAGCTAGTGCACCACTTGCTATTGATTGCCCCTCCCAACTTTTGGCAGAGTGGGCTAAGGGTCTTTATGATCCCAAATCTCCTCTCAAACCATTTGCAACAAGAATAACAACCCCAACATCATCAAGTGGTGGCACGAGGAAATGGAAATGCAACATTTGTGGTGATGATTGGTTTGGGAGCATCACCAAAGCTAATGCACACTTCCTCTTTTGGCCAAGAAAAGGTGTGGGAACATGTGATTTTTTGAAAGACCCTAAAAATCTGAAATACAGAATTGAGTTCGACAAGCTTTGGGGTGTTCCAGATGACATGAGAATTCCAATGCCTACTACCTTGTCTGATAGGCAACATGTTCAGACTATTCAATAGATTCAAGGGCAGCAAATGCAGAGGTAGCCACATATTTCTACTCCTACATCGCATCAAAGAGTAGGAAAATTGTCAGGGTCAGCCTTAGGACCTTCATCCACTTATAGTGCTATGGCTGAATCACAACAGGGCAAGGGGAAACGCAAGATGCAAAGTCAGCCTAACCCCATAGCTGATTTGTTTACTGTGCACCTAAAGGATCAGATAGATGATTCCATTGGCAAGTTCTTTTTTTTCCAATGGCATCCCATTTCACGTAGCTCGATCTCCTTATTATAAGGAGATGATGTCGATGGTGGCAAAGGGAGGAGCATCATATGTGCCACCAACTAAGCACAAATTGAGAACAATGATCTTGGATAACAACTCTGCCAAGATCAATTCATTGATGGAGACAATGAGGGCATGTTGGGAGGAGTCTGGATGCAACATAGTTATGGATGGGTGGATGAACATTAGGCATCGTCCACTCATCAATGTCATAGTTACATGCTCAGAAGGCCCATTCTTTCTCAGGGCGGTCGATTGTTCAAGGCATCAAAAGGATGTTGATTTTCAGTTTGACATCCTTCAGACAGCTATTGAGGAGATTGGGCCACAACATGTGGTCCAAGTAGTGACAAATGCAGCACATGTGTGTAAAGCTGCAGGGAGGCTTGTTGAGGCATCATACAGACATATTTGGTGGACTCCATGTTGTGTGCATGCCATGAAGAATGCACTCAAGGATATGGGGAAGATTAAGTGGATTAGAGGAGTGGTCAGCAATGCAAGAGATGTGCAAATGTATATCTACAACCACCACACTTCACATGCAATCTTCAAGAGCTTCGCAAAGGAGTTCTTGAAACCAATTGAGACTAGATATGCATCCTATTTCATTCTTTTGGAGAGAATTCTTGAGTTGCAAGAGCCACTGCAACTCATGGTTATGACCATAGTTGAAAAACGCGCGAATAACTCGCACAAATCGCGAGTACCCGCGCGGCTAAACAGGCTGCGAGTTAATTGCAGTATAACTCGCAGACGGTTTTTTTATTAAATCACAACGATTTAAATCTGTTTACTCGCAATAAATCGCGAGTTTTAGCAAGAAAAATCGTTAAGGGCGGAGATGAATTTTCCAGAAAGCAATCAAACGTTTTTTATTGCATTCATTCTGCATTCGAACCCTCACGAGATGCAACTAGGGCAAAACGCGACAAAGCAGGGCAAAACGGCGCACGTGATTTCCAGAAGTTTTTATCAAATTTTCTCTCTTATTCTCCTCGCATGAGATTTGCATAGGATTTCCAGGTTTTTTTTCATGATTGAATCGATTCGCTGCAAGTGTTCACGGGTATTGTTTGATATTGTTCATTGACATTCACCTCATACTTCATTAAATTTTAATATGTTTTTAAATGATATGAAATATGAATTTAAATTTGATAATATGTTTTCTTCATTTCAATCTTAATCCTTTTAATATTTAACTTATTTTATAATTAATTAAATCCAAATCTGAAGCCTTTTAATATATTATTTATTTATTATTAAAGTTTATAATATTATATTATGCATAAATTAAATATGTTATATTTATTACTTTATTGTTAAAGTTTATAATATTATATAAATTAAATATGATATATTTATTACTTATCAAATAAAAAGCTTTTAAATTTATTTATTAATTTAAAAGTTATAATATAATATTATTAAATTTATAATATTATACTTATAAATATAATAGTAAGTAATAAATATTAAATATATTTAAAAGTCTTAAATTTAAATATATTTATTACTTAAGTCTTTAAATTTATAATATATTACTTAAGCCTTTTAATTTGATATGTATTAAACTCTAATTTTGGTTTATATCTAATTGTAAGGTGTTGAAGGTCTTAAATTGGGCTTTGTCAGCATTTTTTTTGCCACTCAAAAAATCATGAAAATGAGGTGCGCCATGGAGTTTGGTATGGTTTCAGAAGCCTTAAATTGGTGCTAGCGGCGGGGGCGCTGCCCCTCGACCCCGCCCTGTACCGCGACAGGGAGCGCGCCAGGGGCACTGCCCCTTGACCCCGCTGGGGGCGTTGCCCCCAGACCCCCACGAGGGGCCCTGCCCCTCAACCCCGCTGGGGGCGTTGCCCCCAGACCCCCATGAGGGGCGCTGCCCCTCGACCCCGCTTGGAGACATTGCCCTCAAACTCCCATTGAATTTAATTGATTTTCTAGGTACTCTCAAAGTCTAAGTTTCCATAGTTTTCCTACAAGTCTTCATCTATAATATCACATTTAAGGCTTCCGAAACCATACAAAACTCCATAGCGCACCTCATTTTCATGGGAAAGAGGAAGATGTAAATTTGTAAAATATATTAATGTAGTATTTACTTTCAATTTTACAAAAACAATTTTCTATTTTCATTTTGTTTAAGAATATCAACATCAACGCATTCCACATGAGGATGCCATTTTGTACCCAATTTGCTTTCAAATCAATCAAATACAACTATCAATTGGCATTTAATACTTATCTTTGGCATTTAGCATTGATCAATGATCAAGTATCATACTATGAAATGATTTAGTTTTACAATTCTATATATTTCTCTTATTTTTTTGTATATATATATACACACGTACCCAAACCCCTAAAAAAAAATTTCACGTACCCATGTACCGGGTTCTCGTACCCGCACCCGTCCCCGAACCCAAACAGGTAACTTAGGTATTAAACTCTAATTGATGATTGATACATCATACAATGATATGTATTAAACTCTAATTTCGATTTATATATGATGAAATCAATAATATGTTCTACAAATTCAATTTATATGTGTGTTTTTGAAGAATATTTTCAAAAATTGTGTATTTTCATATGTTCGATAAATTTGCCGAGTTATTGCCGAGTTTTTCCCCGAGTTTTTGCCGAGTCCCGAGTTTTCAAAATTTTTGGGCCTGCCGAGTTATTGCCGAGTCCGAGTTTTTCAACTATGGTTATGACGCCATAATGGAATCGGGGGGATGGGGCCAGGATAGAGCAAGGGAGGAGGGTGAAGGAGATAGTGAAGAGTGATGCATTTTGGAATGATGCAAAATATATTGTCACCATCATTAAACCAGTTGTCCAGGTCATCAGATATGGGGATGGGGATGCACCTAACCTTGGAGAGTTGTATGAGTGCATTGATTCTTTGCTTGGCCAGATGAGGGCAGTTGTGCGAGAGAAGGACCCCACTTTAACATTCTACAATGTTTACATTCAACCTATTATTCAGCGTAGATGGGACAGCCTAAACACTCCCTTGCACATGGTTGCTTATGCATTGAATCCGAAGTGGTACATGCCTAGGCCTGGTAGAATTACACTGATTCAAGATGATGAGGTGAAGGAAGGGTTCTTCAGGGGCATTGATAGGATGTATGATGCTGAAACTGCTAGCAAGATTCGCACTGAGTGGAAAAAACTAGCTACTCTTAGGGGTTATAATGTTGCGGCAAACACGGACATAAGAACTATAGCATAGGAGGATCCAATTTTGTGGTGGACTTGTCATGGACCGAAATCAATGACTACCACACTAGCCATTCGTTTGTTGTCTCAGGTTTCTAGTTCTTCAACTTCTAAGAGGAACTAGTCTACTTATAGCTTCATCCACTCTCTTAAGAGGAATAGACTTACCTCTAAGAGAGCAGAGAAGCTAGTGGTTGTACATAGTGCCTTGCGTATCACTGACTACAAGACACGTGTGTACAAGGAGAGCCCAGCAGCACAATGGGATGTAGAGCTAGAGGAGCCGTCACAAATTGATGGGGATGAGGATGCTTCAGATTTAGGGCTGGTTGGTGTTCCTTTGGCGGATCTTGACCTTGGGGAGTCCAGTGGTTCCAGTGATGAGGAGTTTGCCGACCTCCCGAGGGATGATTAGAGGCCTCTGCCTCCTTCACTACATTTTGTCATTTTGACATTTTGATTTTGTACTTGTTTTGATATCATGCTACTCATTGTAATCTTGATTATGATTAGATATTTTTGATATCATATAATAGAAATCTTCCATTTGCCGATTCGACAATTGTAGTATTAAGTATTCTAATTTCTAATTAGTAATTCGATATTGAAAACTTCAATGTTCATTGTTCATTGTTCAAGTATTTACTATTTCGTATTTCAATTTGGCATTTGCTATTTTATTTCTTAATAGTCTTATACATCTTTTCATAACTAGCATTTTAAGTACCATATGTATAGTATATAGTACATACACCCCCACCCCTCCCCCGATCGTCCCCAAATTGAGGCCCCTTTGTCCCCCCATCCTAGAAACCTGTCCCCTCGTCCCCGGCGGTGGTGTAACATAGAGTTTTAAGCACTTTTTAGGTTTTTTAATGTTTTAATGTTAAACAAATGCTATAAAATTTAGGTTTTTACCTTTTATTAATCAAAATTGTGATCTTGGGTGCACCTAGGAGCGCTCGAGAGCAGGGTGATCCCACAATGCTGGTTTAAAATTTCTAGGAGATTCTAATTTTCGCTGATATCACATATTTTTTGAAAATATAATGATTTAAGCCTTAAAAGTTTCATTTTAAGGATTCCAATTGAAGAGGGTTTGATCAAACCACATTCGATCAAACCCCCTTCGATAGAACCCTGCTCAGTTAGAGCACCAACCCTACTACCTTGTGTAAGAACCCCAACCGGTTCTAACCCTTGCAAACCGAACTACTATGTGATAGAATGTTTATTTTGATGGGTTTGCAATATTTTGGCAATGTTGGATGCAGCAAAACAAGAGATGTTGCAATTATATTTTTTATTACTTAAAACCATAGTAGCCGGGAGACGCGTCTCCGATACCGCACCAGTCTCCTAAGACGCCAAAAAGCAACTAGAGACTTTTGAGAAGTCTCTCACCGTCTCCGAAGTCTCCGATCTCAAACAATGGCGTCTCCTGCAAAGTCTCCCGCGTCTCCCGCCAAGTCTCCGCATTTTTAAGGGCAAAAAGGTAAAAAAATATAAAGAAACGCGATTTTTAGAAATCTCTGCATCATTTCTCACGACAAAAGCAAGCTCCTAAGGCGACAGCGGCACTGAGATTGCAAAGGTGACGGCACTAAAGACTGAACAAGGTAAGTATTACAGTTGAGTTTACTATTTTTTAAATTTTATTTTTGTTTTCTATTTGCATTTGGTATTCCGTATTTGCTTGGCCCACGAGCATTGTTTATTTCTCTGTTTGGACCATCTCCAAGTTCCAACTCTCCCATGGTGAATGCGAAACCATTGAAACAATGAAATGTCCCTGCTGTTAGACGTTAGTGACAACTGACAAGTGTTTAAATTAATAGCAGTAGCAAAGAAAAAATAGGGTTGCATGGAAATAAATTTCAAAATCCCTCAAATTTCATGCTCCTCAAACTTCAACTTGAAATCATCGTGTCAGACCACATAGCGTGTATTTTTTTAAGATATGATCACTGTTAGACGAAAGGGGCAAAATGACACAATACAACAAATGCATTTTTCAGATTTTCTAAAAGAAAGAAAAAAAATTTGCTTCAAGTCAAGCAGATACCGTGGAAGAATTTGAGTAATCATAAAATGATGACAAAACAAGTGTCAAGATTAGTCTCAAAACAAAGTAAAAGAAATCAAAATTTAGCCTGCACCAACCTCCTGAAAGTTTGAAACTGAATTCTCAATACCCACTACCCCCTGATATAGATACAACTGAATTTGACAATTATAAAATAATCTGATTTTTTTTAAAATAGACTGTTGAAACTTGAGTGTGTTGTGTGCTAACTGTTGTGTGCATTGTGCAATCAATAATCATGATTCATTTTTATAATTTCCTCAAAGACATGTTCTTCTCTATTTCCTTTTTCATGTTTTTTAAATTTTCATTTTTCTCTGTTTCCTTTTTCATAACTTTAGCTACAGCCATTAAATGGTGGAGCTATTAATTTTTAGATTTTTCTTTCTATAGCTGCTGTGTTAAACTCTAATGATCTAATCATTGATAACGTCCTTTTGTTTTTTTTTTGTGTAGAATTTGAATCATCAAATCAAGAATGTCAAGTGGGGGAAACAAACAGGCCAACATGTATCCGTTGTGGAAGTATGTTGATCGTGTTAAGGGGCCAAAGGGTACAGGTGGAACATCCACGATCTCATTTAAATTATGCCCAATGTCATGGCAAGGTACTTACACGAGGGTGAGGGCTCATTTCCTTCACATACTTGGAAAAGGTGTTGATCCTTGTATAAATGAGGTGGACCGATACGAGGCTATGAGGGATCAAGAAAGGGCTGATGGTAAAGTTTTTAATATGAGCTCTCACGCTTCAACAACAGGGGTAACGGGGGCAACTGCTGCAAATCAAACTCAAATTAGAGAGGCAGAGGTGGATGTATCTTCAAGAGATGTAGCAGGAGAAAGTTCTCAGTCTCACAAGAGGCCACACATTGGTAGCTCAAACCCCATTGGCAGATTATTTGATGTGCAAGGTCGAGAAGCAGTTGATGCAACAGTTGCACGCATTTTTTATGCCAATGGAATACCGTTTAATGTTGCTCAATTACCTTTCTATACAGAGATGGTCCAAGCAATCAGCAATGCACCAATTGGATATAGACCACCTATGTATGAAAATCTTTGCACTACTCTAGTTGATAAAGAAAAAACTCGATTAGAACAACAAACTGCACCATTGAAAAGAGTGTGGGCTTCAGAAGGATGCAGCATTGTGATGGATGGGTGGACGGATACTAGAAACCGTCCACTACTTAATATCATGGTAATATGCAGCAAAAGGCCTTAATTTTTGAAGGCATTAGATTGTTCGGGGCAAGAAAAAAATGCAGAGTATCTTTTTAACCAGCTATGTGACGGCATTGAGGAGGTAGGGGCATCACATGTAGTCCAAATTGTTACAAATGCTGCCCCTGTTTGTAAAGCAGCAGACATGTTGGTGCAAAAAAAATACAAGCATATATTTTGGACACCATGTTGTGTGCATTCGTTGAATAATGCACTCAAAGATATTGGCAAGTTTGAGTGGGTTTCAGCTCTCATAGAAAAGGGCAGAAAAATTCAAATGTTTATATGCAACCATCACCAAACACAAGCTATTTATCGAAAATTTGCAAAGGTGGAGCTTCTCAAACCAGCTGATACAAGGTTTGCTTCTTATTTTATTCTTCTTCACCATCTTTGTGAAGTGAAAGGTGCTTTGTGTTCCACGGTTGTTAGTGATGCATGGGCAGCTTGGAGGCAATCTACATCAAATGATGCAGTTGAGGTGAGAGGTATGATACTTGATGACCGTTTTTGGGCTGATGTTAGATTTGTTGTGGACTTTATTCAGCCCATATGTGAGGTGATCGAATTTGCAGATTCAAACAAGCCATGTTTGGGGGAAATTTATGAAGAAATAGATTCCATTTGTGAAAAAATTAAGAACATAATAGATGCAAAAGATCCTTCACTATATCCTTTGATAGAAGAAAAGTTACATGGAAGATGGAACAAACTTAACACGCCCCTTCATTGTGCTGCCTATGCCTTAAATCCTAAATGGCATAATATAGAAGAGACCAATAAGAGGGCTCCATATGAGGATAGAGAGGTAATGAAGGGATTTTGGGCTGCAATAAAAAAGATATATGCCCGAGGTGAGGAAGCATCAGTTATGAGGAGTCAATGGAATAAGTTTTCACGTGGGCATGGTGACTTTTCTTCCGTGGAAGCTTTATATGATATGCGAGCACAGAAAGACCCTATAGAGTGGTGGTGGAGCCATGGAGGTGAAACACCTGAATTGCAATCATTTGCTATAAGATTACTCTCACAAGTAGCTAGCTCTTCATCTTGTGAGAGACATTGGAGTACTTATGGTTTTATTCATTCACTAAAGAGGAACCGATTGGGGTCAAAGAAAGCAGAGAACTTGGTGTACATTCATAGCTCACTTCGCCTTCTCTCTCGTGTAGATCCTACATACAATGAGGGTACTTCAACAAAATGGGACCAAATTTCACCTGATGAAGATGTTGCAGCCATAGTGGATGAAGTGGTTGAACCAAATGGCCTTATTGATTTACCCCCAGTTCTACTACCAGCAAAGGAACCTGAGTTAGAGAGTGATGAATATTTGGAGAGCCTCATAACTGAGGACCTTGACATGGATGATATTGAGTTGTGTAGATGATATGAGATATCAGATAGATTTCTGATTTTTGTTTTTTGTTTGCATATCAGGCTATCAGCCAATCGAACTATAAATATTTCTGATTTCAATATGTAATGTCAAATGTGAACTTAGAAGTTAAAACTATGATTATGGAATTTGAAGTATGAACTCTTTGGCTCTTTGACACAATGTGACAATGACATTTAGATTTGAATTTTGACATTTTGTGTATTTAAAGTTAATGTTCATTTTTAATCTTTACTACTACTATTGTTTTGAAAGTTCAATGTCATTATATTTTCAAATTTTCTATATATTATAAATTTTTATTTAAAAAAAAAATGGCGTCTCCAAGTACCCCCGTCTCCTATTTTCAAAAAATTGTCGTACCGGTACCAGTACCAGTCTCCCGTACCAGTACCAATCTCGCAGCAACTATGCTTAAAACTGAAATTGCATTGGAGATACACAGCTGAAAATTCCAGATTTTTATACCCGCTTAAATACTCAATATTTTCACAATATATCGACAAACCAGTTCATAAAATAACCCTTATTATCTAAAACAACAATACCCAAAAAATCTGGAAGTTACAATTTATGAACTCACAGGTAAATTTGCCTTCAGCCTAATGAAATTCTGGAATTTGTAGCAGCAAGCTGGTAACTCCATGGATTGTACGGCTAGCCTCTAATATCAATTTCTCAATCATGAAAATCGCACTAAGGCTCCCAAGATGCTAGACGCCACCAATGATGATGAAGGAAGCTCAAGACTCTAGGCGTTTTGCCTTAGATAGAACACACCAAGGCTGAGAGAGTAACACTTGTGGTTGTAGAACTATACGGCCAACCTCCTTGAATGTTTTCTCCACCTAAACATGCTCACCAAATGCCTTTAGAAAAATAGGCGCCCATAATGGAGGTGGTTTGTGAACATTTAACAAAGTGCCTTAACTGGAGATAACCACACCTTGACTGGAAATGGTACTGCTGTTGCAGGTACAGCAATACGGCCTCTAGAAAGATGTGCCAGATGAAATAAAATGCAGCTTCAATGTGTATAGTTCTTTCCTAATGAAGTCTGCTCAAACCCTTGATTAAATCTTCTCAGATATGCACAAACTTGACTCCTGAATGAAGCCAACAGTAAGCACCTTTAGTTGATAGTTTCACAACCTCAGAATGTTGATGCAATGAAGCGGCTACAATCTCCAATGTTGATATGTTCTGGAACTGCGAAAACCCTAGGTTTCTCTTCTCCCAACACCAAAGAAATCATATGAGTCAAATTATCAAATGATCAATGAATATGTCAATTTCTCCATTGGCCTCTTTAAATAAACTTCAAGAGGTCAATTCCCTCCTTTTTGCCTTTTTTAATCATTAAAATAATATAATATTTACACTTTAGAAATATCAAATAATCTTCTTGATATTGGCGCCTCAACAATTAATTATAAAATGGCCCCCATTTAATGACTAAAGACCCCTCAAGTCATAAAGTACAAATATAACATTAAAATATTAATTATTATTAAAGTCACCTTTAATAATAATTAAACATTATAACTTAGGCAAAATACTTATTTCACCAAACCAGCTAAATATTGGAATCGACACTACCAATGTATCCTAATCAGGTGCCCTGCTATAAATAGTAACCCTGGCTGAATGACTTACTATAAATAGTAAGTATGTGAAACTGAGCCAAATGAGGGCCAAACCTGAATCAACTGAGTTCTGGAGAAGAGAAAGCACCCTGATCACTGCCAAGAAGGACCCTCTAACCATCAGTGTTAGCCTACAAGGGTCAAATGATGGGTTAATCCTCAAAAACTGAAGCTTGCGAAAATGGGGACATTACAATTTGGGTACCTTATGGGTACGTTACTCCCAACACAGGACCAATTTGGTATGGGACCAAGACCGAAGGGGCATACCTTGCAACTTAGGCACAAAGCTATCCACCAAAACTTATTTAATAGTCAACATTTGTGGCCAAAGGGGGATCAAATCTAATCTAAGTGGAAGAATGAGAATGACTAATAAATGTCACAATCACACATCGACTACACTTGGCAAAATCGCACTACAATACCTTTCAAGACTTAACTAATGTTTAACCTCAATACAAAAAGAAATTGGCTAAGGCATAATGGTTTAGAAGTATGAACCTCAAAGGTTCTTAATCAAGATTATAGCTAATTTGGCTTTGTTTGCTTTCAAAACATCCTTTGGCAATTCTTTAATATTAAAATGATTTGAAGGAAATTCAAATGTGAAATCTTTTGCAATTTACTTGACTAAGATTTTGGCTCCAAGCTTTTTCAACTAAAGGACTCTACATATAGAGAGCTTCATAATGGACATGTAAGCTTACACCCAATTTTTACTTCCCAAATGTCATGACCACAAGCAATCCAAAGGAAGATTCATAGAGAATTTATTGGTGCCTATTGTACTTCCCATGACCCATGGTTAAACACTTGTCAACCTAGGGTTAACATTAACAGAACCAATGGTAAGATTCATGGATTTTGTATCTGATTAAACTAATTAAAACTAGTTTTTGATTAAATTTTCTTCAAAACACTTTCAAATAAATTTTTAAAGAAATAGGGGCTTCAAAGTGACTTCAAAGTTCAAACCCAAAAGCCATATCTAACCAATTAAACCTACTTCTAAATTCCAAAAAGCTCACCAAAATTTGACTAAGACACAAAACCCCTCTTTATCTCAATGTACCCCAAAAATAGGTTTCAGTTAGGAACCTAAATACAACTACAGCAAGGATTAGACAACTTGAGTCAACAAAAGATGTCTAAAAACAATTCACCAATCACCAAAACCACTTGGGATATGTTAAGCCAATATAAATTGATCATTTGGTTTTGCAAGGAAACAACTATGTTCCACCATTGGAGTATTTCAAGCTACATTTAACTCTAGCACACTCTAGTGCACGAGAGTTACACTTCTAAGTAATCTAACAAAGTGGCACTTCTATGCAAGTTTGAGCTCGTAATGCAAGCATACTTAAACAAATTACATATAATATCTCATACAAGGGGATAAAAAATAATAAAATCAAAACTTCTCATCTTTGGAATTCTTTTTACTATAATGATGATTCTTTTATTTTAGTGAGGATTATCAAGCATCTCTGCCCTTGTGAGCCTCAAACAAATTCCGGGTTACACCCACAAAGATTAGTCTTGACTAAACAAGACCATCAAGATTCATTAACCATTTTCACCCAATCCAATAGTTTTCATTGTTACAATTAATTCAAGGACAGTAAACTCACTCTTAGCATTCTAGGAAATGAAATCATCAAACTATCAAGAGGGACTAAAGTATTTTGAAGGCTTCAAGTTTCATTTCATCTTAGAAGATGAACCCCATTGAGGAATAGAAAGTTGAATCCTCTTTGCCCAATTTCCAATTAGACAAATCCTAAATTTTGTAGAAATACTTCTCTTAATGAGTTCAAATAACCAAAACTGCTATGTAGAACAATATTTTAGCGTAGTCAATTCATTCACACCCACTCACCAAAAACAAACATAAAGACACATACATACATGTTCCTGGCAATGTGATTTGTTTAAGATAGATTATTTATTTTGTATCATAATATCTATTCATTTCTTGGCCTTGTAGCAACAAAGAAAATTGTCAAGCATAATTCTAGTCTAGGGCCTCAAGATTCATTTCACTATAATATTTCTTATCTAAATTCCTTTATTTAATCTATTGCAAAGGTTTAAATTAAGGTTACTAATCGTAACTTAAATAGAAGACTCAAGATTCGTTTATAGAAGAAAAGACAAGTATACATTATTTAGTCCTATGCCCTACTATTCTTCTTTAACACATACATGAGCTTTGAAAGATACATCATAAAATAGTTAACAAAGATATCACACTCATTATGCAAACAAGGAGATTTAAACTGTATATATGACTTCTATGATCTAGAGGCTAGCAATTAATCTCTAGAGGCCATCTCAATATTACTTTGCCCTTTATCCTACAATCCATCCTATCCTTCTCCATATTTATAATTTCCACTCAACCTGACTAAACTAGGCTAAATAAACATTATTACATCTTATTTACAATATACTTCCATCTTCAACCAAGCAGGAAAATCTTAGCTCTGTTTCCACAATACTAACTGACTGAGAGCATACAGCTTTTCCTTGCTGCCATCGAGATGAATGTGCCCAGATTTCACTTGCACATTAGCAGTCAATGACATGCTACAAAATAGTAGATTCAATGGGTTAAACTCATCCTACATTAGAAAATACAATTATATCACAATAATCTTAGGGAAAACCAAATAGAAAATATATCACTGTAAGAACTTCTTGATGATTGATGCTTGACTATCCTCTACGCATGCAGCCAAACCAAAGTAAGCAATGCAACTGTTCCACCTGACCACTCTCCCAACAAGTGTCTATCCTACATCAGGGAAACTGATGTGAGTAATTGGGTAACCACAGATCCATCGACCTCTTGAAATACTAGGGCTCTTGGCAGCCACTTAGCATTTAACTTGGTATCATAAAGAACCAATAATTAAACTCAGAGTCCACAAATAATTTTTGAAGAATGTAGAGCATGTCTCTGTCCACTTGGTTTTGTAGAACTTCCACCTCTAATTTCTATAAGCATTTGGAATCTCTTTACTTGTTGACATCTCCAATGAATTTAATACCAAGTCATCATTTTAGATTCCTAAAACTATCCAATCTTAATTTCTTTGGGCAACCTCTTTCATCAATTATTTGTCTCCAGGTGTAATTTTTTGCACTGCTTATAGCTGTAATATCCCCAACTCAAACCATGAGGATTAACAGCATATTGGTTGTCCTTTCCTTGGATTACCCAAGAGGAAGAGGACTTAGAGCATCATTTGGTGAGAATTGGAGTCTTTGGCTTGTTTTCAATTCTATTCTTAAGTTGTGTGCACATCTTTTTATGTAACTTAAGTGAACTTAAGTTATTTTAAGTTGAGGGCACATCTTTTTAGGCAACTTAAGTGACTCCGAGCCAAAAGGTTTAAGTTGTCCCCATTTTTATGTACTTTAAATGATTTTAAAAAGCATGTGATATAAATGCAAAAGGGGCATGGGTTTTCTAGGAGCTTATTGGTTCAGTTTTTAGGGCTTTGATGTGGAGCATTGGATTAAGAGGTGGTGAATCAAGGGTTGAGATTAATGCATCTCTTTGGGAGATATTAACTCTCTAGGGGTCTTTTAGAGCTCGTTATTATGTGAGTTTTCTGTTTATTGCTGCTGCAACTTGGCTTAAGGTCTGAAACCCTTGAGTATCCCTAGTTTCGGAAAGACATACAGGCTCCCCCTAGTCAGAAGGGTGTGTTTTGGTGGAAGAGCTTTGATTTGTGAAACCCTAGCACATCATCTTTTCTGGGCTGTAATTGTTTATCAGGTTTGGAGGCCGATTTAGAAGTGAAATTTGTTGATGTTATAGCAGCTTAGGGCTGCACTTCCATTGCACACGTTTCAAGGAGAAAACATAAATTAAATGTTAGCCTAATCGGCTATTTAATTTATATGCATTTGAGATTATCATTGGTTACTTAAAAGGGGCCAACCCTATAAGGTTTGCATGTCTTGTCTATTCATTGGGCCAACCACATTGTAATTAATATATATCTATGTATTCTTCAAATGGGGGCCGACCTAATTGAGGAGGTGCCTCAATTGTATATATACAAGGTCGCATTTGTTCATCAATTCATTGAAGTTGATCCATCACTCCTACAGAAGTTCGCACCTGAGCAGCAAAGTATCATCTTGTAGCAACAGGTCATCATTATGTGGTTGCAGTTCTTCTTGCAGCAGCAGGCCGAATTGAAGGAGAAACGTAATTGTTTGTATCTTTGAGATGTGCTATTATTCATTGTATCAAACTCGCCTAAGTGTTGGGCCTGTGTTGTAAAGCAGATTTCTGCTCTTAGTCCTTCATTATATGAGAGAGATATTTGCTAGGTTTTTCCCCTCATGTTGGAGGGTTTTCCCAGGGTACTTGGTTGTGTTCATTGTCTCATGTGTTGCATTTTATGATTGCTTTCATTTTTTGTATATCTGATCTTTAAACAACAACATGGTATCAGAGCGGGTCTAAGAAGAGATTTGATCAGAAATTGTTAAGCAAGTCTGAAGGAGTTTTAGTCCGGGAAAAGCTATGGATGGTTTCTCGAGTCGTTGAGAGCACAACTAAAGGAAAGCGGCCATTTATTTGTTTTAGTTGTGAACGGCGAAAGCCATAAGCAGGGAAAACATGGATCGTGCAGAGCAATCACTGTCGCGCCAAGTAGGAGGCGTTCATGATTCACTTCGCTTGGGTCTCCCTAGAGTTAAGAGCGACATCATCGTATCGCATCCACTTCAATCCTTCATGAGCAACAGGCAGAAATGAAGCGGTATATTCTCGCAGATACTTATGGGTTTGCGTTTCCCTTAAAATGGTCATCGAGCGACTAATACTTTCAAGGAAAATTGAGGCAGTCCAGATCCTGATAACAAATCGTGGTAAAGGCAAAGCTATGAATTATCGGGAGCAGCTTGTAATGGATAATCATCTTTGAAGGAGTCGCTTCATTAAGGATATCAATGAGTCTTCAATCAATTCGAGATTGTGAAGTGTGGACGGGGTCAATTCTTGAAAACGCCAGGCATACATTTGAAATTAAGTCGATGTTAAAGTTTTGTATCAATTTGAGCGCATGAATTGAATGCCGTATTTTCCTTTAGAAGCCGCAGCATGGTATTGGTAAGTTGAAAAAAATAAGCGACATTGATGGTAAAGGAGTCGAGTTGAATAAACGAGTATTTTAAATGCTCCATTTAAAGCTCCTGAATGTTATTTTAAGGAATTCGCCTTTGATAATTATTATAGTTGCCGCCTTATGTTATAGTTGTTGTAGAGGAGACCGATACAATTTAATTGCATATTTTTACGGCTTCAAGTTTAAAAGGGAAAGGAATCGTATTATATAATATTTATCGGGAGCTCTCTCTACAATTGTGTCCTTGTAAAAAATTTTAAAAAAAAAAATTAGGCTGTCGCTGGAAAGTCAAGAAGTGATGCAAATAGAGCATTTGGGCCGTTTAGGTTAAAGGTTAAATCTGGGAAATTCATTGCCTAAAGATAAGGCTCTTTGAAAATATTCATCATTAAATCCCTAGAGCCGTGAATGTTGACCTGGGTTCATAAGTCATAGATGATTGTCTTGCAACTGAACTGGGAACATATACAAAGCTTTGGAAAGATAAGTCCAAACCTGGAAAGGAGAGTCTAATTTCATCAAAATAAATAAAGAGATAAGTATTTTTTTATAATTTAAATCTGAGATGAATTTAGTTTGCTGAGTTGTGCAATTCTGAAATTACTTACTTAGGAGTATGTGTGACCAGTAAATAGTGATCACTGTGATGAGATTCTTTAAGATTATTCATTGCAAGTTGTATCATGCTAATTTGTGAAGATTGTCTTTTGTTTTGCTGAGATTAGCTCTTCGGAAAAATTGAAAGAAAGAGATGTCATGATTGATGAATTAATTATCTATTACTTAGGAGATTTTGAATTCTATGAGATAAGTATTGCACAATTGAATAATGTTCATGAATTGTTTTGTAGCTATTAATTCATGCTATAACATTGAGATAGCCTAAGCATCAAGCAATCTGCATCTTAAGTCACAGGATATCGAAGTCATACCGAATGAAGAAATGATCAAGCTTGGAGTCATAGCTTGCAGTCATTGGACTATATTGATGGCTGGAGATATCTCTCGAAGGCAAAATACCTTTCAGGTCGTCATTGTGTTCAAACTGTGAAGGGTACGGATTGATCTGAGCTCAAGTACAATGTATCATACTATGTCCAGCATTTGGACCTATCAGAATAGTTAAAAAGATAAGTATTCTTTGGTTGTTGAGTTATATCATTTATTTATTCTTTGGATCTTGTAATTAAGAGAGATAGTAGATTCTCTTGAATTGTGTTGTGTTCACTAGCATAAGATCTTTTGAAAAATTTCATTCATGATATAACTTGTACGATTCTAATCTTGATATTTCTTTGGATAATTATGGACTGTTAGTAATCTCTATCTAAAATGCTTCTTGGACAGGTTTAGGGGGAAGAAGATGATAAGAGATTACTTAGTGATGAAAAGCTTGAGGCATCTTGTGAAGAAGTCATGTAAACCAAAGAAATGATCAAGAGGGAGTAAACACTAGAGGGACTGAGTTGGTGGCTAGAGGGAGTACATCTCCAAAAGTCTTCTTTGCAATCTCTGAAGCCGGGATCAATAGGGTGTTCTATGACTCACTGAGAATAAATAAGGGTTGCAGTGTTGCAAGGCCGGTTGTTAAATTATTGAAGTACCTCTTCAGCAATTGGGTTCTGAATTGCTCAAGTCAACCTAGATCTGGGATGCGGTCGAAGAGGACAACCCTGAATCTCTACAGAGGTGTGCGTTGGAAACCATTTCTCTAAAACAAGCGTTGCAGGCAATCTTGGTCAAGTGGTTGATGCAAGTGATTGAAGATTCAGAGGGAGCTTACTGAACCTAAAGAAGATGGTTGTGTTGCCTTGGATGTTGTCTTAGTTGATGTCTGCGATGATATCCTGTTACAGTAGGAACCAATCTTTTGTGGCAGCTTGAGAAGTAGTGTGGCTTTGAAAGCCCCTTACAGGATTGGTTGAACAATCATTGAAGCCAACTATCATCCTTTGTGTTAATCAAAGCTTTGAGAAGCTTTCTATCTTTCCATGGGTTTCATGATAAAACTAAGCATACCACTATATCAGAGATACGGTATTGAGGAAAGATATTCAGTTGAAGTATATCAGCACTGATGAGCAGATGGCAGTCATTCTCATCAAGCATCTCTTCAGAATAATGTTTGTGTACCTTTGAGACAAGCTTGATATGGTGGAGAATGAAGCCCTAGCTGAGAGGGAGTCTCAATAACAGTGATCTTCAGAATTGATAATGCATTTCTCTATTGAGAGAGATTTGAGGTGTAAGCCCTTGATAATGCATTTCTCTATTGAGAGAGATTTGAGGTGCAAGCCCTTGGTAGTGCATTTCTCTTCGAGATTTGAGGTGAAAGCCCTTGTTTCCACCCTCTGGGAGAGCCATGGTGGATGTCATGTGTGTGACTCCATGACAGCATCACGTGAGGGAATCCGTGATGATTTACTTGTACTTGTGTGTCACCGTCTGGAGGAGCCATGGTGAAAGTCACATTGAGGTGACAACATCACATTAAGTGATGAGCACTTGTACATACCACCTATGGAGGTAGCCATGATGGTTGATATCACGATGAGGTGATATTCTATTTGTTTTCATATTGATATGATGTGTCTTGTGCAGGTGGAAGTATCATCCCTAGCTGAGAGGGAGTGTTGATGTTATAGCGGCTTAGGGCTGCACTTCCATTGCACACGTTTCAAGGAGAAAACATAAATTAAATGTTAGCCTAATCGGCTATTTAATTTATATGCATTTGAGATTATCATTGGTTACTTAAAAGGGGCCGACCCTATAAGGTTCACATGTCTTGTCTATTCATTGGGCCGACCATATTGTAATTAATATATATTTATGTATTCTTCAAATGGGGGCCGACCTAATTGAGGAGGTGCCTCAATTGTATATATACAAGGTCGCATTTGTTCATTGATTCATTGAAGTTGATCCATCACTCCTACAGAAGTTCACACCTGAGCAGCAGAGTATCATCTTGTAGCAGCAGGTCATCATTATGTGGTTGCAGTTCTTCTTGCAGCAGCAGGCCGAATTGAAGGAGAAACATAATTGTTTGTATCTTTGAGATGTGCTATTATTCATTGTATCAAACTTGCCTATGTGTTGGGCCTGTGTTGTAAAGCAGATTTCTGCTCTTAGTCCTTCATTATATGAGAGAGATATTTCTTGGGTTTTTCCCCTCATGTTGGAGGGTTTTCCCAGGGTACTTGGTTGTGTTCATTGTCTCATGTGTTGCATTTTATGATTGCTTTCATTTTTTGTATATCTGATCTTTAAACAACAACATGGTATCAGAGCGGGTCTAAGAAGAGATTTGATCAGAAATTGTTAAGCAGTCTAAAGGAGTTTTAGTCCAGGAAAAGCTATGGATGGTTTCTCGAGTCGTTGAGAGCACAACTAAAGGAAAGCGGCCATTTATTTGTTTTAGTTGTGAACAGCGAAAGCCATAAGCAGGGAAAACATGGATCGTGCAGAGCAATCACTGTCGCGCCAAATAGGAGGCGTTCATGATTCACTTCGCTTGGGTCTCCCTGGAGTTAAGAGCATTCTTGAAGATGGCAACAAAACTGCAAGTAAATCAGACCTAGCACTACCTTGTCTTGAGAGTTTGACACCATATTTGAGGCCGGCTAGGGTTTGAACAAAGACTAAGGTATTTTGTATCTAAAATCTGCATACTTTATTCTTCTTTATATCAGAAAAAATAAAGAAAAACCATTGTGTTTCATTTCTGGAATTTCTGGGCAGAAATAAGAGGATTCTCTGTACTTTTCATAAGCTCAATAATACTCAGAAATTTATTTTTTTAAGCAGAAAAATCAGATCATTAATCTGATTGTAAATCTGAGTTTGTTGTTGAAATTCTTATATGCAAATTAAGTTTCAGATTTTTCTGTGCCCTAGTTTTGGAAATATTGTTATTTTTCTATTATCCCTATCTGGGGATATTACAATGGCACTCTGCTGCTCACAATTGGATTTTCCTTGACCTTCCATCCATGCTCCATGTTTTCTCCAGGCTTTAATTGTTCAAGTTATCATTCTCTAACATCTTGTATGTCATAGTCCAAGGTTTTATACAGCTGTCATGATTTTCAACTCAGCTTTTGCTTCTCTATCCAACAAATTGTCTACCTAGCACTTTGGCCTGTGATTGATTTCCACGCAAGCTTCTGCTGAACCAAGGTTACCAACTCCATTATCTCTAAGCAAACCAGGCAACCCCTTCTACTCTAGTTGGCTTGCCACCTATGACCTACACACTTGTCAACCACATAACCTAAGAATTGGATAAAATCCGTATTAAAGCTTAATCTGCCTTTCTCGGCTAATATTTATTATATACCAAGATCGTGTCATAATTTAATATTCAAACCTTTATCTGAATTATCTAAGTCAAATACGTAAGCCTTAAATTTATTCAATATGCATTTAACAAGGATTCTAACCACCGAGGTAATCTATTTATTTTCTCAAACCCTTTTATGTCATCATCTAACCAAGCGTTCACCTATAATCCTTAGAACATCATATTTTATCAACCAACAAAATAACCTAAGGCTCTCTCAATCAAGATCTCAAATCACAAGGCAGAGGGGACAGGTTGCTAAATCCTCCACTACTAACATTGTTTGATAGTTATGCAACTTAAGTGTGTAGATTTGGGTTTATGGTTAGTTATTTGGTTGTTTGTTGTCCATAAAAAGTGAATAATTTGGCTATTCAATTATGATGCAAACTTTTATGGAATGAAATTAGCAAGTTACGCTGCTAGAAACTAATCTATCTCTTATCCTATTTTACACCCTTTATTGAAATTTTGCAAGTAACTCCTGGGGATCTATAGTATAACCCATAGATGCAACACTCGCCAAAAACTCGGCGAGTTTTTTTGGCTGGCTAGTTTTCCAAGCATTTGTACGCCAAAAAAACTCGTCACACATTTTGGAAAAACTCGCCGTACTTTTGGCGAGTCTTTCCAGAATGTACGGCGAGTGTTTTGGAAAAACCTGCATTGTTGCCGGAGAGAGGTGTTAATGGCTGGAGTAAATTGATAGAAAGAAGCAATTTTGAAGAAACAACATAAAAACAATAAAAATGTTGCATTTTCAAAACAATTTAAACACATCACTTTTCAAGGAAAAATGCTTCAAAAATGAAGAATCTGAAGGCCACCCAAGAAGAAAAATGTGCTTGGCGGCGGGGGCGCTGCCCCTCGACCCCGCCCTGTCTCGTGACAGGGAGCACGCCCAGGGTGCTGCCCCAAGACCCTACAAAGGGCGTTGCCCCTTGACCCCACTAGGGGCTGCCGCCCCCAGACCCCCGCTTTCAAATTTAAAAACAAAAGAAGAACTTGGTGGGGGAATCACGCCGACAAAAAGTGATATTTTTATACCCCCTCTACATAAAGAATGCAACTTAGAATGTATTGATCTTTCACCACCATTGTCACATGCATCTACAAATCTTATTTCTATAGAAGAACAAGAACATATCATTGATGAATTTTTAGGACAATGGATTTTTGAAAATGATGCGATTTTGTATCTTATTTTCTTTCAAATCAATCAAATGTAACTATACTCAGCTTGTTTCTTCTATGTACTCATTTTATTGACTCATTGGATGCATCTTATCATTGAATTTTGCAAAAAAAATGTGTTTTTAATGAAGCTTAAGCGATTTTTTAAGTTGCTGAGTTTTTTCCGAACTTTTGCCGAGTTTTTCCCGTACCGTATTTTCCGGGCTTGGCGAGTTTTTGAAATTGGCGAGTTTTTCAACTATGGTATAACCTATTCAAAAGGAGAGAAAAAACTATTAAAGAGGATATCGACCAAATTAACACGATTCACATTGCATTGCCCCTAAATAAATGTTTTCTAAAGGACACATATGGCAACCACTTAGATTATCTGATGATCTACCTTTTAAAAAATATTTTGTTTTGTTGTAAAAATTATTTTATGTTATTTTAATGTGAGCAGAGGCAGCTCTGGGTTGCTTTGAAAATTAAAATAATACAGAAAATTATCCTAAAATTGTATATCGGAATAATAATATAATATGTCAAGTGAGATGAGCTAGAGTGATGAATATATTGGGGATTCCATTACAAAACCCTGGGTTTAAATGCCAGAACACGATATAAAGAGTTAAAATTTTAGTAAATACTAATCATTCTAACCTGTTTAGAAGGAGACTCCGCAGCTTTAGTTTTACCTCTGCTCCTGCCTCTCCTTGAAGCCATAAAAACCCTGTTCCCATCCACAGCAGCATTCTCTTCATTCTGCAGAACATAAGAACATATTTTATAGTATTTTAGAGTAAGCAGAGATAACACAGAACAGCCATGAACCCTAAGCATTGAATTCGCCTAACAACTGACATATTCAACAAAATTTACGAACCCAGGCATCACGTCCTTGACTACGAGTTATCTCTCTAAATAGTTCTAGCATATAATCATCAGACATCACTTGTCGTGATAAATGATCAGAAAGCATTATCTAAATGCCTCGATGAGAAAACATTTTAAACAGTTAATGCTGAAATAAAATATATATATATATAGACTACGTTTACAAAAAAAAATTAAAAAACCATTTGCACGACGATAAAACCTCCTGGGCATAACCAAATTTCATTTCCATTTTGTTCACTCGAAACAATGAAAAAAAATTCTAGGCAGGCTATCTGGAAGAGCTCTTGGAACTTATATTGAAAATTATTTTTTTCAAATAAATCTGACCTGTTTGGGAGGAGAATCCGCATGCTTTTGTCTAGAGTTTCTCCTACTTCTATTTTTAGCGTTAGAAGCAGCCATGGCTGCTTCGTCCCCCTCCTCCACATCAGACAATTTCTTCTCTACTTGCGTCGATTTGGCACACTGATGCATTGGCCTCTTCCTCTTTCCTAAGTTTTCATCCTTGCCCTCAATCTTTTGAGGGCTCGTATTCACATTTCCCTTATTTGAAGCCGATAAATCCCAAACTAAATTTCCATCCTTGTTAATCACTTCAAAACTGGACTGCTTCATTCGTACTCTTTTTCCCGGAGGTTTTCCAACGGACTCGACCCCAGAACCTACCTCTGGACCGCCTTCACAATTATTAGCGCAGCCTGCACTCGTAGTATTTGCAGGCAAAAACCCTGTCTTTCTTTCCAGGTATCCGAACAAATTTCTGCACCCTGCCATGCCCTCAATTAGCCCTGCATAGCTTCAAATTAACTACACAGGTTAACCGCCTCTATTTTCTACTTGATCTGATTATCCTGCACTTATTTGATTTTACAGGTTCAGATGACAAGCAGATATCCTACGGTTTTTCTTTGCTTGTAATGTTTTCAAAGGTGGAATTGTAATGTATAAAAATTTTAGATCCGAGTCAAGCAATTGAAGGCTTTTCCCCGCCAAAAACAGAGCGGGACAGTTGAAGAATATTGTTTACTTGTGTTAACAGATATATTTATTATTTATTATTTATTCCAAGTTTGACGTACAGTTTAATAGATTGTTTTTGGTTTTAAATATTTTTTTAATTGGATTTTAGTTGAGCTCTTTCTTCCAATTTAGCCGTTGATGGGTCTTACGAAGCCTTGCCATTGTTTACAATACAAAAAAAATGAGTTTGAGTGCGAGTGAGAAATTTTGGTTTGCATGGCTCTATTTATAAGACATAAAGTTTGAATTTCATTGAGTTTTTTTTTAATATTATATATTTAAAAATGTTTAATTTGATTTTTGGGATTTGATTATTTCATGTAGTGATTGTATTGAGGATATTTTTAAATAATTAAGAGGTAAGGGGGATAGTAATAATGTCTATTAAGTTAACTCGTTTATTTGTTTTGTCATAAATAATGTAGTTGGGATGTTGGTGAATATGGTTGTATGCAATAATATTTACCTACAAAGAAAATGTTTCTTTTATATTTTTTGCAACTCTTGTTTGAAATTTTCAACATCCTTTAGTGTTTTTTCAGGATGGACCTTTATCCACATCCCTTTCTTCTTTTAATTTCTACTTATAAACAAAAATCATGATTTTTTTTAGTTGTGCAAGGAAGAAACTGTAATGCCCATGCCTATAGTGCTTTCGTAGGCTAAGGATGGGCTAAGAAGGCCTGGTTGGCAAGATCACTACCTTTTCCTCACAAAAGGTAAGTGATTCTGCTTGTGTCACCCTATGGGGTCGACGCCTAGTGAAAGGTAATCAGGGTAACCATATATGGGGATCAGCGTCTAGACTATCAGGGTAACTCAGGGATGGGGGTCGACGTCTAGACTGTCAGGGTAACCCATGACAGGATCTTGCGATGATACTCCTCCCTTTAGCAACCTTGTATGCTCTATTGCTTTTCCCCTTGTTCATATACCTCTGGAAGTGGTTGTTCAAGTGGTTGTACTTTGTGTTTGTGGTTGCATTGTCGTGGAATCTTGTTAGCCTTTTTTGCTTGACTATTTTTATGTTGTGGGCCCTTTTTGTCATCTCCTAGCATGGGGGTGGACCTTAGGGTTCACATGGTCGGATGGAACGTGTTATGCACTCCATTGGGTTCCTAGTCGAAGTCCGGATGCAAGGAGTTGTATCGGTTGCAGTGATCCAGAGCTTCATCAGATTTGTAGATAGACTTGATGCCATGTATTATATTATTTTCAATTGTATCACAATATGTAATTGTTGAATCCTTCCCGTTGTTATAAGGGAAGCTTGATGTAACTTGTAATCAGTGTAATGCTCTTATTTGGTGTTGTATCTATGGAAATATAGGTAATTATTGTAATCTTGGAACAATGTATAGTTATGTAATAAAAGTGATGAATGTACTTTCAATATCATTATTGGATCATGGATGGATATATTTTAATATTATGGTTGCATGTATGATGTCCATATGCTTAATGTTTTGGTTTTAAAATGAGCGATTGTAAGTAGTTTATCATCGTTATGGGGATTGGATTGTGTTAGGATTGTTCACAAGTAATGCAATCATGCTACCCCAGAGGAATTGTTAGATGATGTACATGTATACTTTCATTATAAGTATAGTATGTTAACTTATTATTCATATTAGCTTTACTTTATAAAAAAATTGTGCTATTATTTTAGTCTTTTGTTGTCCCTTGGGGTTTGCATGGTAGGGGGTTACATCTTGGTATCAGAGCCCAAGTTTTAACACTGGGTACTCTAGGTTCAATTGAGTCCATTACATTAACCTTGTGCTTAACTCTTGAACTTATGTGTTTCCCTTCAATTGTTGTGTAGGAGTATGCCTAGGGGTCGGGGTTGGGGTTGAGGTAGAGGTCGTCTTGGTGGTCGTAGGGCTAACCGCCAGGGTACACCTTCCCTGAGTTCCCATAACAATGAATAGGTAGTGATGGTTAGAATTTAGGTCAACTAGGTGTAGAGGGAGTGCAGTGGCAGCAATTGCTAGAGAAGGCTCTTGGTCATTTGGGCCCTAGACAGGAGGAGGAGTACCGGGTGGTTAGGAAGAGAGAGAGAGATCACCTAGGAGGAGAGACATAGCAACGAATCAGGATGCCATTGTAGTAGGTCACATGAGAGACCTTTTGAGAGCACGTCCTCCCACATTTGATGGTTTTGGTGGAGGATTAGAGGCAAAAACTTGGTTGATTGATCTAGATAGGTGCTTTGCTATGCACCCTTATGGCAGTAACACTAAGGCTAGGTGCACCATCATGCATCTCAGAGGTTTTGCATCTACATAGTGGTGATTAGAGGAGAAGAAATTGCACTTAGACATTGGTTCGGTGACTTGGCAGTTATTCATGGAGAGGTTTAGAGCCTGTTTCTTATTAGACCCCTGGAGACAACACCGTGCTGACAAATTCCATGAGCTGAGACAGATGGCCATGTTAGTGGAACAGTATGAGCGTAGATTTTATGAACTTAAGTAGTATGTTGGGATCGATGATGATGAGGGTATTCTAGTGCATCATTTTATCAGGGGCTTGAATGCCCGCATCCGTGGAGGAGTCTGAGTCTTCAAGCTAAAGACTATGGAGGTGGCGGTGGAGAATGCTTGATTAGTAGAGGAGAATGTGGCTATGGCCCTAGGGGGTCATACGGGTGTGCAAATTGGTAGTGCACCCCCACAAGGTTTCGGGTCTCAAAGTGGTCAGGCTCTAGAAATAGGGTCCTCTAAGGGCCATCAAACACCCACTAAGGGTGAGCAATAACAGCACTCCTAGTCGAGACCTAAGAACTCTCAAGCTCAACATGGTAGTAGGCTTCAGAAAAGGAAAGATCGGAGTTGGTAGCAAAACAAATGTGATCGTTCTAATCAGCCAGCTTTGAGTTCGCAGTTTGTGGTTAGTGGTGATAGTTTTTTGCAGTTTGTAGTTAGTGGTGATAGTTTTTCATAGTCCAGTGCCCCCTCGGGTGGTTGGGGGTATGGTAGAGGCACATGTGGTTTCTCTTGCGGCCAATAGGGCCATATTGCTAAACAATGTCCGCAAAGGAACTCTACAAGTTTTAGTCAACGGTGGGTGATGCAGGCAGGTCACACCAAGTATTTGCTACGGTTGATAACTACCAGGCTGGGCACTAGGGTGCAGCTGTAGAGGCTACCGATAGAGGATGAGCAACTAACTCGAGAGCCCGTGGGTGAGCTCGCAAGGGTTCACTAGGGTCCTAATGTTGAGATTTTGGTTACACGGGAAGATGTAGTGCCTCTCGTGTTACTTTCACTGCACTGATACTTATCATGTTATGTTATGTACTTTGAGACCCTTTTGATGCTTCCTTCACCATTCTAGTTTGGTTTGGATGACAGTTTATCGGATTATGATGATATATGGAGTTAGTTGTATATTTGGATTAAATTGGTTATGTTTATCATGTGGGCTTATGACTATGCTTGTTGTGCATTTGGTTAGTGAGTGTTATATGATGTGATTATGATGCAATTATTGTTACTTAATGATGTGGTTATTGTTTGAGGTATTGGTGAGAGGGACGATGTAGCATCACTCATTCGTGAGTGCCCCGCTACATTGTGATTTCCTCTCACGGTGTGTTTGTTGTTTGATATATATATACATGATGCTCGACAGTGTGTTTGATGCAGGTTGCAAGTACTAGGCATCGACTCCACCTACACTGTCAGGTCTGAGTGTACCTTAAATTCTTGATGGAAATTATGTGGAGAAAGGAGTTGATAAAAGGTCCCCAAACCTTGCCATCATCCTCGATGAGGATGAGTACCCATCTTGTTACCTTGTCTGTCTGGTTTGTATCCTTTGTCAATCGTCTTGCTTGGTGTCTACCGTTGTTTGATTAAAGTGTGATGTCATGTGGTTGTTTGTGATGATGTTGCTTATAATTGTGTATGTTTTATTTTACTTTGCAACTTTTGAGAGTAAGTCAAAGCTTATGGGGGAGGATGTAGTGCCCCTCTGTATTTGGAATTTCTTGACATTTGAGTAAGTTTGTTTGGATGTTTGGTGATGTCCTGTCATTGTTCGTTATTATGTTGTTTAATTTTATTTTTAATTATATGATTTACCACATAATTATGATGTTAGTAAAAGATTGGTTTTCGTCTTTATAATTTATTGTTTTATTGGTTAAATAAGTAAAAGGGGGTTCAATAGTGAAATTGATTTATTTATAATTAGTTAAGTTACTATTGTCAATTTTCATCGTAGATAAAATTAGTTAGCTTATACTATTGAATGGGTATTACTTTTCAATATCATTTGTTAGTTGTGTGATTATAATTAAGTTACTAGATTACAATTAATAGTTGATTCATTTCCTACTCTAGGAAAGATTATATGTTAAGATTTGGAGTTGGTCTTAAGGTTATGTAGAGTTGTTTTGAGTCCTTGGATTAAGTGATTAGGTCAGTGAGTAAAACAAAAGTTGGAATAATTCTTGTCTTCATGATTTTAATGTGAATATGTGTGTCTTGAATATGGAAAAAGGAGCATTATAAAATGGGGAAAGTGATATTTATTTAGGGATTTTTCATGATTGCTCGTTTATTGTGTGGTTGCTTTAAATAATGTGTTTCATGGTTGATTTGATTGTTTGTTTGTATTGATTATTGTGTTTGATCTTGATTTTGAGTTTGATGATCTCTTTATGATGTTACCACTCATTACTCTACACTTGTTGATTTGTAATTGTGGATTGTAAATTGTCCTTTGAGATCATGTTATTGTTGCCACTTCGATGGGGGAATCATCGGGTTAGTGTTTTGTTAGACTTCTAGAGGTTGGGGGAAGAGTTTTTCCTTTACGATTGGCTCTTCATGTTTGGTTCTTGGTGAAACTTTTTATCTTAATTATTGTATTGAGCTTGTGTGGGTTGTAACCTTGCATCATTATTTTGCTTAATGATACGATCCTTGTGCGAGAAGGTTCATGCCTCACATATGTATATGGTTTTGTGATTTTGGTGCTCTATGTGAGTGGGTACACCCTAGATGTTATGTGGTTTGTCTTATTGTTAGTAGGGGGAGTGGCTCCCAATGGGGGCCGACACACAAAGGGGTGTCAAGGTAACCCATTGGAGAGTCTCTTAACTCAAAGATAACTTAATAAATAAGTTAGGGGGTGGGGTAGAGTTCACACTAAACAGGATAAGTAGATGCCTCGCCCATGCCTGTAGTGATTTCGTAGGCTAAGGATGGGCTTAGAAGGCTTGTTTGCAAGATCACTACCTTGTCCTCATGAAAGGTAAGTGATTCCACTTGTGTCACCCTATGGGGTCGACACCTAGTGAGAGGCAGTCAGGGTAACCATAGATGGCAGTCGACATCTAGACTGTCAAGGTAACTCAAGGATGGGGGTCGACGTCTAGACTGTCAAGGTAACCCATGACAGGACCTTGCAATGACACTCCTCCCTTTAGCAACATTGTATGCTCAGTGGCTTTTCCCCTTGTAGTTCAAGTACGGTTGGAAGTGGTTGTACTTTGTGTTTGTGGTTGCATTATTGTGGAGTCTTGTTAGGATTGTTTTCTTGACTTTTTTTATGTTGTGGGCCCTTTTTGTCATCTCCTAGCATGGGGGGTGGGCCTTAGGGTCCACATAGTCGGGTGGAACGTGCTATGCACTCCATTGGGTTCCCAATTGAAATTTGGAAGACGGGATTTGTATCGGTTGCAGTGATTCTAGAACTTCATCAGATTTGGAGATTGACTTTATGCCATGTATCATATTCTTTTCAATTGTATCATAATATGTAATTTTGGAATACTTCTCATTGTTATAAGGGAAGGTTGATGTAACTTGTAATCAGTGTAATGCTCTTATTCGGTGTCGTATCTATAGAAATATAGGTAATTATGTAATCTTGGAACAATGTCTAGTTATGTAATAATAGTGATGAATGTACTTTCGATATCATTACTAGATCATGGATGGATGTATTGTAATGTTATGGTTGCATGTATAATGTCCATATGCTTAATGTTTTGGTTTTAAAATAAACACTTGTGAGTAGTTTATCGTCGTTATGGGGATTAGATCATGTTAGGATTGTTCGCAAGTAATGCACTCATGCTACCCCAGAGGACTTGTTAGATGTACATGTATACTTGCATTATTCGTGTAGTATGTTAACTTACAGTTCATATTAGCTTTACTTTAAAAAAATTGTGCTATTATTTTAGTCTTTTGTTGTCCCTTGGGGTTTATGTGGCGGGGCATTACATAAACACCAAATCACATGGGAATAATTTTGCATTATTAGGGGAAAGCTCTTTCAAATACAGTTGGTGTTGTTAGGCATCAAGATCACTACTTCATTTCCTATAACTAGAATCTACTCACAAGACTAGGTTTGTCAACAAGTGTGTGAAATTGGTCCATCTACAAAACTATGGAGGACTCTAAGCTAGCTCTATGAGAGTGGTTCTTCTCTCCTTCACTTTGAGCTCAACTTAAACTTAGGTGGGTGTTCTTGGAAGTTGGATTACAAAACAAACAAATTAAATTGGTAGTTAACCCAAATTATTGATTCAACGCAAAAGTTCTCACCATGAGAGGAACTAACTACCCTACTACCTTTGTATAAATGATTTATCACCTTAGCAACGAGTGCAAGGTGGGTGCGAGTTGCATGAAACATTGAAATTTGTATATACTATTCCCTACATGTAGTGATATCATGAACCATGTAAACTAAAATTGAAAATAAAAATATGTTAGATAGCTTGTTTTAATGTGAATAGCTATAACAAGTATAATGAGATTAGTGTCTATCCCAAGGCAATAGAATCACAAATGACAAGGAGAAACGATAAAGAGAATAACAAAAAGCAAGTGATCTGCACATTAAAATGTATCACATATTTTATTATTAGCTTCATTTGCTTAGTTATTCACTAATGAATTGTTCAAACTCACACACATATATATATAACCATAAAAATATTAGTTACTCGAGTCTTGAGAATAGTTTAGAAATTTTTCATATTCCTCTAATGATGCTTACAGTCGCAAAAGAGAAAGTGTTGGAGAAAATATTTAAATAATTTATTTTTTGAGCTTGTTCACATATCAATGGAGACATAAAATTGGACAATGATTTAATAACATTTTGTTAATAGTATGACACTATATCTACCTCCCTACAAATGCTCTAGAAATGATCTTTTGTATAAGTCTACCATTATGGATTATTTGTATGCACTTCTTTACATTCCTATACTATCCAATGATAGAAAAGAGGGGTGAAACCCAATAAAAACACTTCAACAAGTCAAAAACCTAAGTTTGAACACTGTAGTAGAAGTGAAATCTATGATAGAGGATGGGTTCAACAATTAATTTTGGTCATTAGGCAACCATTTTATAGTGATGGTGGTAGCTGAACAAAAAATCGTGCTTTGAAACTATGACACCCAAACATATTCACAACATTAGCAACTAAATGTATGGTTGGTGAAGAATGCATTAAGGATGTCCTAATTAGGTCAAAGAAGAAGGTGACAAGCCATCACATAGAAAAACAAAACAAACTTGAACATTTAGAAACCTTATGCATTTTGAAATGGATTTGTATGGACCTTTGGAGTATATTTGAACATTTACAGAAAAATCATTTTCGTTAGGATATGTATCGATATCTTTAAAACACTAACAAAATCTATGAGGCACTAAAAATCCCACAAAACTTCATCTACCCCAGAGATTTTTCATTTTATTCATTTCTTGTTTTTGTGAAGATCCAACCCATATGTGAATATTTGGAAACATAACAAGCACAAGTGGACATGTCCAAACATCCCAAAAAACTTGCAATATCCCCGAAGTTTGGAAACCTCTTCCACCTTCTTTGTATATGTTCTTGATTCGTTGGAGATCCCATGGGAACTGGGAACCATTGGTTCTTGGTTCTTGCAAAACCTTCAAACACTTATTTTTTTGTCAAGGAGATTCATATTTATAGGCATATACTAAGGAGTGGGCTCAAGTAAAAAAAGAGCAGTAGAAATGTGAGTCCCAATAGGTGTAAAAGAAGTTATATGGGATGTGGGATATTTAAACTTGGGGGGATGCACTTTGGCATCTCCTCCATGGATATTAATGGTGAGGCATTGAGGGTGGTATTAGAGTCATAGAATCATGGGTAGCTATTCAAGGGCGCCACCCATTCAAAGAACCTCATAACCTCACCCTAGTTGATTTTCAAAAATAATGATCATGCATTGGATCCAATGGCAGATACTTCCTCTAAGAGTTCCAAATTTGGGTCTACATAAAGAAAATGATAAGCCACTCCAATATGATAACTCTTGTTATAGAGTTTGACAATGTGATGAGGGAAAAAGCGATAAATTATGAAGCTTAGTTTGCAATGAAAGGATTAATTAAGAGACTCGACCATTTTTGGCATGGCCTTCTTGATGTAGATAAATGGCACTACAACCTAGAGGCCCATTTCAAAAGGTGGTCTGGAAATTTATCCTTCTACTCGTGGATTTTTATTTTCTTTTTGGAAAAAAGGAAAATTATATTAAAAGAGATTTTAACACAAATTATAACAAAAAGTTTTCCAAATAGAAATAAACGTCAATAAATATAGAAGAGGAAAATTTGAGGGGGTTTCCCACTATTATACCATCCTCGAGAATTATAAACTTGTGTGATATAAACAATATTAATGTTCCTCGAGAACAACAAGCAGGGAGAGTTAAGCCTAATTATTACAAAGAAGTTGAAGAAATTATTTAGATTTATCTAAAGGAAGAGACCACCAGTTAATTACATTTAATTTCAACCAAAGTCAAAGGCCCATTTAGCTAAGCAATCAACATTAACATTCCATTCATTAGGAATATGAAGAAAGGAAATGGAATCAAAATTTGGGGTGAGACTAAGAACTTTCTTAACAAAAGATGTCAACCTCCAATAAGACATATCCACCTTCCCTTTTTTTCAAAAGAAAAATTAGGATCATTAAATCCATTTTGTAAGTAACCTTCTTCCAAACTAACTCATAGGATTTCTAAAGCACCAAAAAAATAGCTCAAGCCTCCATTTTATTATCATTGCAACAACCCCATATAAGAAGTGGAGAAAAAATGAACAAAACCATAAGTATCATGTCCAATACAACCAATCCCAATATCCCCCAAGTTGCCCCATTAGGGTCCATCAATATTAATTTTGAAAAAAACAAAAGGGGGAGGAGACCACTTGCCACTAGATTATTTGCCTTCCTAGAAGCTTTCAACCCAAAGCTAGAGAAAATTTGAGAAGTAGACGAGGGGGAAATCACCAACAAGATAAATAGACAAAAATTAGAAGGATAAAGAGACTCCTCAAAATATAAATTAGCATCAATAGTTTCCTTAACTAAATCCTTTATCTTCCTCCAAACTTGCATGATGAGATTATGGCACCCTTGGAAAATTTGATGGTTCTTCTCTAACCAAATGTAATAAAGAATAAAAATAGGACCAAGATCCCAAGTACACAAGGAAAGAAGCCAACATAGGAGGACAACCCAAGCTTGCCCAAAACTTAGATTAAGAATGGTATTCATGATAATATGATTCCACATTTTCCATCATTTCCTCTAGATATCTAAGGAGAAGGGACACTAAAGGAAAATATGAGCAATACTTTCTTCACTATTACTGTAGATACCCAAAACCCACCACTAGTTTTTATCACACTAGTTTATCACAAATTAATTAAATAGCCTTGCAATTAACTATTCTACCATATTTCCATAATTAATTAAAAATAATAATTTAATTAATTACCCTTCATAACTAGCTATTATTATTATTCATATTCCTCTCCTAAGATTAATTAATTAAAATAACTTAATTAAATAATCATAGAACCCGACTCTTTTAACTTGATCAATTACTCCTCATGATTAGTTAATTAATTATGACTAGTTAATCCCCCTTAACATTTATTCTATATTTAAATCCATATGCTCATTAATTCTTAGCCTATTATTCCTTACAACTCAATTCTTTTGCATGAATCTTAATATTGATCATTCTCCTCTTTCCATGTATCCCCACTTACCCATGCTCCCACATGTGTAACCATATCAACTTATCCCACTTCTTGTTGGAGAATGTCAAGATCAAAGAGCTCAAATTGATAACCTTCCACAAGTGAAAATATGATCACAATAGTATGTTTATCAATATAATGTGAAGAGCATGATAGAATGAGAAACCTTGCATGCATGGGCAAGGTAGGTGAGGTAGGAAGGTAGGACTGAACAACTAACCCTCTAAATGTGCAACACTTGTGAGCTCAATTGAATAGTGTGTGAGCAAGTGTTAATAGATGTCTCGAGTGATGAGGACATATGTCTCAACGCTATGAAGTGAGACAAAAGCCTAAAAACCTAAGTAAACTTAAGCTATATATGAATAGGTCAATCCTAGAAAGGTGATTTAGCTAGTTCTAGGTGAATAATGTCTTTATTTACACTAACACCCCCCTTAAGTTTAACCTAGGGAGTCATTTATGCACTAATGACGAGACCCAACTATTAGGCCAGATTAGGTAGTCATGTACAAATTTCTCATAAAGTGGAGAAAAAGGAAAAAACCTAGTGGGAAATAAAACTCGTCTCCAAAAGAGAAATACAATGAAATGAAATGTACAAGTGAAGAAGATAAGTGATATATATGGAGAACTCATCATAACCCCCCAAGTGCTACTTCTAGCATAAATTACAGTGAATGTTCTCTCCCATAGGAGAGAAAAGAGATATGGTCTATGTGACCCACCCAACAAATGTGAATTAATGAACTTTGTGTGAGGAAATGATTCCTCCCAAAATTGACAGGAGAAGAGAAACCATACAACCTCCCTCAAAATGATGCATGTAGTGTTGGTAGATGCTAAAGATGATCCACGATCGCTAAACAACATTTCTCCCCTTGGGAAGAAGCAACACAAATGTGTGCAATATGACTTCCCATTCCAAATAGGAATACGAAGGAATAAGAATAAAGGTCTTTGGATTTTGCACATGATCTAAATATTGAAATGATGTCAATGATGTATTTGAATGATGTGCAATGATCTCCAAGATAATGTTGAAGTGTGACGAATATTAATAAGATGGATCAAGTACCATATGTGATTCAAGAATAGGGGTCATGGATGTATTGTGACAACTAGACTAATATGAGTTTGGTATTGTTGTAGATGATGTCAATACAGATGATGACTGAGTCAGATAGGTCAACTCATGAATATCTAGACAATTTGTCATAATAGAAGCTAATGTAGGTGAAGCGAAAGAAATATCCAAAGATGGCAATGGTGATGCAACTTCATCAAAGCTAACATCATAGAGGAGATGAATGTCCTTAATAGTGCCATCCAAATCTACAATAAGAGATTCTACAAATAAAGATGTGATGTATGGTAGATATGTATCCTAATGTGGCGAAGCTGAAATGGTGATAGAAATCTCTCGATGCAAAGAATCATTGGAACTCATGGATGAGTCAATAATAAATTTAAATGTAGCAATTGATGATGTGGGAGATGAGATCTCAATGCAATTTGTGTGACTACATTGTCCATCCCCAAATGATGTTGTATCACAAGATGTCTTAGTGAGACTAAATGATGTTTTTGTATGTGTTGGAACAAGACAGCCGGGTAAGGAAATACCATGATTAAGAAGAATTTGCTCCATTTCTTCAATTCTACAAAATTGACATTCTTATGTTGTATGTCTTTTCTTTCCATAATATCCACATTTGATTTTCCATTTATTAGGAGGATTACAAAGAATACTCAAATGGAGGGGATTTAGTGTGAGACATAATCAAATGAACCAAAAAATTCAAAAATAAAAACATCTATACTGCCCCCCTTAATTCAAAGAGCCCTCCCTCCATGAATGACTAGTGCTAATTGTAGCCCCCCAAACAATGTATAAGAAATTTTCACAAATTGTGAAGATCGAATATCAAATCAACCATTTATAATGCACATTGACTTTTTATAAAATGGGCTATCCAAATCTGAAAAATACAAGTAATTTAAATGAATTCATTGTGAAATTTTGATATACATCAAGAAAGTGTGAAATTTTGATAATCGGAGGGAAAGTTATGCCCCATCAAAATTTGCTTATAATGTTGACTTCGGATAGCAAAAAAACATTAAAATAACACCAAATCTAAAATATCTCAACGCTAAAGTGATTGTCGTAGAAGAGCTTTCCATCAACTATTCATACTTGAAAAAATATCCTCACGTTTGTAAGTTACGACAAAAAGAAAAATCCCCACTTTTACAAGCTTTAATAAGCCATATGATTAATCTCAATGGTCAACAACAAAAGTCTAAGAGCGTTTACAATTGACAGTTACAGTGACAACTAGGGTAAAAAAGGCTAGTGGTTAGTCTTAACCCTTAATGATTATAGTTAAAGTTTATTTAACTTATAATAATAAGTTAACATTAAATGATAATGTAACATGAAATGTAATAACATTAAATTACAATTAAAAAGAAGAAGAACTAACTACAACACAAAATGTGCCAAAGTTGTGTTGATGATGCTACCACTCAAGTGTTGAACAAGGAGGTCATTGGAGGGTGCAATATGGAGAGCTATTGAAATGTGCAAGGGTCAAAAGGAGGATCTTTGACCGATTCAATAGAGACATTGGAGGGCTAGAGTTTACCAAGTCTTTTGATGGCCTGTGGAGGTTGTGTGCTTGGATGGAGGCCAAGGAAAACGGAAAATAGCTGCCACGTGGAGGAGTTGGGATGTTGTAGAGGGGAAGGTGAGATAACATGTAACGCATGAGGAGGACATTGAAAAAACCAATGTTCAACCCAACTTGGGAGCACGATGAAAAAACCTACTTAGGAGCAGCTATTAAAGGTAAAACAAGGATGTTAATTACTTAGTTGAGGATATGTTCACCATCTTAGATGTGAGATTGGAAGGTGGACGATACCTAAGGAAGCGTGGGAGGATAGAATAAGCACTTTTTGTAACGAAGGGGTGGTGGAGACAGAATGACACTTTACCATGGAATGTGTTGCTTATGGGGACATCCACACCTAGTGTGAGAGCAACTTAAAGGCTGACAATCTACAGGAGTTATTTGAGGAAGAGATCATCAGCAAGACTGCTAGTTTTTTGATCAAAATACATAGTAGAAAATCCAACATTGAAAAGAGTTTGGAGATTTCTTAACTTTTTGCTTCTCTGTCCCATATGATGTTTGGTCTCATGGATGAGATTAAAATCTCTCATTTATTCATTCATCGTTGTTGATCACTAAGCCTGTGCAGGTAAAGATCGAGTGGGAGCTGTTGGAGAGTGCTTGCTAGTTGCTAGAGGGTGTGGAGAGCAGTAGCGTCTCCACGCTGCTAGAGAGCTTCTTCGCACCTGCTAACTTCAACTTTGACCTATTCCGGAGGGAATGAGCATGCCTGAGGATGCGTGTAAGGTGTGTTGGATAGAAGGTCGTGACCCAAGAAGTGGTGAGGGATGTTGCAGGTATGAGCGCTGCTAAAAGCTGCTTGAGATGGGAAGATTGAGCCTTGATAAGGCTTTTGATCTTAAATATTCGAATTTAAAGCTTCATCGACTCAATGAATTTACCCACCAAATTCACCCTAAGCCACATATGGATTTACAATTGAGAGCATAGGCAATTCACATAGGAGATGAGGAAGGCGGATGGAGACGTTGAAATGGGTCGCTCCTGATCTCCTGCGCTGTTGAATATGGTGTGGTGGCTTGAACTACCTCAGGTATCCTCACAAGTCTTGTGTTTCTTGTGTAAAATGGATCGAGCACACCAAAATATAGAATGGATATGTGCCTCAAAAATAATGCAAAAAAACTTATATATTCACTGCTATACCACATGCAAAAAATATACACAAACCAGGCTTGTAAAACCAATTTATTCTTTCCGCAGAACCTGCCAGATAAGATGAATAGGCCAAGCAATTTTCTACAAAAAGACAAATGATGTTCTAGAAGGAGCATATGGGTAGACCGGTAGAGGGAAGATTGACCCTTTACTTAAAAAAATTGATTCTTTTACTTTTCATAAAATAGGCACAAAAGTCTAAAAAATTGCAAAAAATCAAAGTTATTGAAATTGACAAAATGAAAGGTATTTATTTGCTTCCCGAGTCTTTTAGACGCAATAGTGGTGTCATTTTGGTTCCACGATGTTCCATTGATAGGGTTATGTGTGGGAGTCACCTTGATGCATGGAGGAACATGCTCTCATGGCGTTGATACCATGTTGGAGAATGCCAAGATCAAAAAGCTCAAATTGATAACCTTCTAGAAGTGAAAATATGAGCACAATTTAGTATGTCTATCAATATAATATGAAGATTGTATTTAATACAATGATAAACCTTGCATATATAGACAAGGTAGATGAGGTAGGAAGGTAGGACTAAACAACTACTAACCCTCTAAATGTGCAAAACTTGTGAGTTCACTTGACAAATGTGTGAGAGCAAGTGTCAATAAGTGTCTCAAGTGATGATGACACATGTCTCAACAGCTATGAAGCGAGACAAAATCCTAAAAAAACCTAAGTAAACTTAAGCTAGATGTGAATAGGTCAATCTTAGAAAGGTGATTTAGCTAAATAGGTGAATAATGACTTTATTTACACTAACACTTATTTCTCACACATACGTGAGCATGCTAACTTGGAGGAATGGTAGCTCACTATATCAACCCATTTCATGCTCCCACATGTGTGAGCATGCTAACTCGTCTCATTGTTTGCTCACATATGTGTGAGCATGTTAACTTGGAGGCATGCTAATCCTCCACCTCACCCCTTGACCTCAACTCATCTCCACCTCTTTTCTCACACATATGTGAGCATATCTCCCACACATGTCACCTTAGTTATACATGTGCTAGCATGCTTAGTCTTTTCCACCTCGTTTGCAACTTTCCTTCTTGTTTAACCATACACCTTAATGAAACCACATCCTTTGATCTTAGATCCTCTTCCCCCTTGTGGCACTTATCCCAAAGCTAATCATCCTTTTTGTGGATCAAAATCTTAACCATTGATTCAACTTTGCATCTTGGCCCTCCATTTTCCTCTTGGTAAATTTATGTAATTGAGAGGCCTCCCTTCCCATTTTATTATCCAAATTTTCATGCTAATGTAATGTTGTTCTCTTTGTAAATTAATCATCTAATCATGCACTTATGTTGTCCATTTGGTGGTCTGACTACAACAAACATCCACATCTATATAATTAGAGCTTATCCAAAAACCAACAATGAAGGTGTAAATGTTATTTTTTTTGTTCTTATTTTACTATCTTTGTTGGTTTTCTCTAACATGAGTGTCATCTTTACTTGGATATTTGTGTTTTTTGTTGTGTTAATCCATTTTCTTGAGCTCAATTTAAAGGTGCACATTTTGGCAACTCTATAGGGGATGGGCTCTCATAGTCCCATTTTTATCACTTTGAACTTTTTGTAGGTTTTCCAGTGAAAATACGTTCTAGCTAATATATTTGATAATTGTGCTTTTATCATTTCTAACGACAAACTACGTGCTTTTATCATTTCTAACATCAATTTTGATGTATTATTAAAAGGTTTTTATCATTTAGAAGTTTTGAATGATATATCTATTTTCTAGTCGTAGAAAATCTTGGCTTGTGATAATTTTCTACTAAAATTTCAAACATATCTGTCTAGAAATATTTCATGTTTTCAAACATATTTGTCTATAAATATTTCTTATTGAAAATGATATTTTTATCAGTGGCTTAAGGATGTTATGACACAAACCTACTAGGAATTTTGACTATGGCTACCACTACAACTCCTAGAAACACTCCTATTGGAAAAGTCCTCTCGTACCCTTAAAATAAGGTCAAGAAAATACATTTTTTATTTCAGAGTCATCAAGTTTCCTAATGACATATTTGATGTCATCATAGTTTGTGTAGTCCACAATTTTAGTCATGCCACTAATATAATGAGAGACTTGAGAAAAGCAAACATAATTAGCCCATTATATATGATCATTTAAATCCTTTTATGATCTTGATGGGGGTAGACCTCTAACAAGAACACAATATTGAGATTGCATGTTCAATTCTTCAAATCTAGGTCTCATAATAGTAGAATAAAAATTAATACATTCATACAGAGAGATAATTTCAATGGTCATATGTGTCATCTAGGAAATTATTTGCTTCACCTACTCACATGTCCTCAATTATTGCAACACCCTTATATTACTATTGATATCTTTCTTATACTTACTTTTAAACTCTTGCATGAGACGATTCCCCATTTTATTATCAAAATCCTCACTACCCAAATGCATGTCACTAGTTGTAGTCTTCACCTCATAAATCAAACTTTGTATGGTCATTGTAGTTACAACAAAATTTATCCACATCTTGTCATCTTCATTGCAAAAAAATGATTTTCCCTCAATTCTTGCATATGACATGTGTAAAGCCATGTGTTCCATTGATTGTTTGAATCTATCAACATCTTGTTGTGAATGCCCTAATTTAAACTTGTCTTAATTACCACAATGTATATTGAAAAACTTTGTCAATTTCTTGTGCTTCCTTTGAGTGAACAATAAGATGTTGTAGCTATTGAAATTCTAGATATCTCATGGATACTTTTAATCTCAATAGGTTCAACCTAAATTTATGGTGCATATCTTACAACCGTTGCCTTGCTAATAATCATGTGTATTTTGGGGTGTTTAAAGCTCGTATAACTTGCATATGATTTCAAAATCCATTTATATACAACCTTGAGCATATACATTATTTAAATTTTTATTTTTTAAAAATTTGGCAAACGCATGTGTCTTTGTACTTGACATTTTATACTAACAAATCTTACTACTTGTTGGTTGCTAATATTTTGTGAAGGTATCCATGTTGGACCAAGACATCTCCTAAGAACCTACTAGCCTTATGGTTTAATAGGACATACATTAAAGACTTGATTATAGATATTTTTGGGTGCTTTATATATTCATTTTTGTTTGTTCGCATTGAATATTGGGTTAAAATTAATCAATGAATTTTGATTTGGGGCTTAAAATTAATTGTTGTATTTTATATCCAAGGCACACTTATAAATGTTCTCTCACACTCTATGTAAATCTTGAGGATAAAAAAAAAGTGTTATCTTCGTTTCTTTTTAAGAGGCTTGTATAGGGATTTCATCACCCTTGAGGACAACCTCAACCATATGAATTTGATGGAGTATCTAAAGGGGGAGACTATAAATTGTTAGATCTATTGTTGTTGGTCCAACCTTGGCCTGCGAGACTAGGGTAAAGTGAGCAAGGCAGACCTAATTATGGGCAAGGCTTTAGCCTCTAAGATAAGGGTGTATAGGTGGTCCATTACCTTACATCCCCTAACTACCCACACCCTTGGTAGATAGTATATACGTGGGCCCACAATGATTGATACACCCTTGTGAAATAATTTTAGTCTTATTGTTGTGTCTTCTTGGTCGAGTGTTGTGAATACCAAGTTCTTGCTTATAAGCCTTCAAACAAAGTTAATTTTTTGAAAACCAGTGATCTTTTTGAAACCATTATACAAATTAGTATCCTAAAAATAAAATATTTGAAACCAAGGTTAGAAATTCATCATCCATAGTCTTAACTGCAACCTTAGGACAAACCATTTCACCTTCCCATCTTTCCCTCCCCGACTTACTCCATTAACCATGGTCCAAACAAGTTCATCCCCTTTCACCTCATACCCGATAGTCCATTCTCATTAATTCTTCAACCCTAATCTATCATCCCTTGTACATACCACACATCCTAAACCCACTATACATAGTCCTTGTTCATGATCCTTCCAAGTATACCACCCCTAGACTATTTTCCTATAGTTCACTATCAAATTTCCCTTGGTACATTTTCCTTAATCTACATCCAACCACAGTCCCAATGCTTGGTCCCAAAGCCACTTCACCTTATTGTAATCTTAGTCAAAACCTTAGTCCATTATCTATAGATTGTACTCCTTAATCCATCTTACCTTCATAAACCATATTCCATATCAACCACCCTCCAAAAACATAGTCCTTATCAATAGTCCCCATCTATTATTTTTCTAACTTTAAATCCATAACCATTATCCATTTATCCTTTTACCTTAGTTTTTATTTTGCATCCTCATATTATCCCAAACCTTAGTAATTTTGTCATAATCACCTTATTCTCTATCCTCACATCATTCGAACTTTAGGACCTATGTGCTAATCAACTCATCCACCATCCTTGTATTATATGCAACTTTAAGATCTAATCACTTTATCTACCATTGTCATATCATCTTCAATATCTTAGGATTTTTTCCCAATCACCCCAATCCACATAAAATATTGTTCCAAACCTAGAGAATATTTTTCCTGATCTCCCCATCCACATTGAGAATTACTTCATCCCTTATTCCGCCTAAACCGTTGATGCTTAACACTTTCCTTCTAAACAAACAACTTCTTATAGGAAGTTTCATAGATGTGGGACTTGATTTGTTGTCCGTGAAGCAAAATCTGAGGTTTTAGAAGCAAAATATTCAAATGTTTAAGAGAAAGGGGAAGAAGGATGTAACATGCCCATTGTTCTACCCAGTAATTTTACTATGTTTTACCCACAAGTGAATAGTTTATGCATCTAATGTTATGAGTAATAAAATTTATCTTTTCTTTCAATAATAAATGCACCATTTGAAACATAACCTTTCCAAACTTTTCCATTGCATAATCTAAGAATCATTTCATTAAAATGCAAGTAAGGATTTCACTTTACATATATTCAAGATAACATTTCACATTTAAAATTTCCATATAGATGGATACATGTTTACATACATAGCTTCAACAAGCTTACATGAACTAGAAATACAAACTAATCCATATGTCCCAAGATTGGTGCATACATTCTGGATGTCCCCTTTCCCTGGTGCATACCTTCTAATTTTCCCCAATACTAGTGCATACATCTTCAAATCTTAAAATAGAAATACTAATGATCCAGAATGTCCACCCAAATCTTGTCCTCCAACTGCATGAAAAGCATCACTCAAGCACTTTTCTGCCAACCATGGACTTACTATGATCCTTCACACATCTACTAAACTTGGTAATATGGCCCTCCCTTCGACGAAGATATTATTGAATAGGACAGCTAAGAGGGGGGGTGAATAAGTTGTCACAGATTTTCTCCTTTAATTTAATCACCAAAACTAATACTTAAAATTGTTTATATGATTAATCATCAAATGCCAACATAGAAACTCAAATTCAACACATAAACACAATGACGTCAAATTTACGTGGAAAACCCAGTGAGGGAAAAACCATGGTGAGGATTAACTCACTATAGAGAATATCAAAACTGATTACAAAAAGGCTCACTGCCTAAGATAAGGCTCACTTCCTGAAATAAGGACTCACTATCGAACATGACTACAACTCGAAGGGTTCACTACCACAGAGATACAAAGAAGACAAAGAAGACTTGTTACAAAGAGACTACAATCCCAATGTAACAAAGGATTCCACCACAATTACTTGATCAACTTGCATGAATGATAGAGTTCGCCTTCTGCTCACTGCATCTGAAAACTTAGCATTAAGCTTCGCACTGATCTGCCACACACAACTCACACACACTTTTTGAATAGCATCAATGTTGCATATATTCTCTCACTTATCTTCCTTCTTTCCTCTTGTACATTTTTTATTACTAGCTCATCCTATATTTATACTATCTCCAACCTTGAAAAAGATCCAAAGTCTGCCATCTAAATTCAAATTCAAATTAGGTAAGTACCAACCATCTTAGGGTGAAATTAGAATGAGGGCGACTTGTTAAGCCTTGCATAACCACCCCATCTTTTGCCTTGGTCAAAATGGGTCCCCCTTTGTTATTTTTGTACTTAGTTGTTTTTGAAACAAAGTTTGGAGTCTAGTTTTGCCAATACTTTGTTTTTCTTTTGTTTCTCTGTCAGAATCGGAACCGGAACAGAATCAGGTTTTGAAAGTTCTTTTGAGGCTTGTTTTTGGTTCTATCCCGACAGTCTTTTCTTTGCCTTTGTTTTGGTGTTTAGTGGAAGCAGAGCCGGAGTGGGAATTAAAATGGTTGTTATCAAAATTTGCAAAATCACAATTTATTCCGATCCCACCTCCGCTATTTTTTATTTTTGCTTAGTCTCAGTCTTTGTGTTTTGTTTTATTAGGTTGGTCTTTTACTTAACTTTTTGTATTTACTTTTGTTTTGTTTTTGGTTGTCGGACGCGGAGCCGGAATGGGAATGGGGTTTGGAAATTTTATAAATTTGAGATTTCGTTTCCATTTTAGTTCCACCCCGCCACTTTTTTGTCGTTGAATTTTTTACTGAAGTCGCATTGTTGTGAAGTGTTGGTTCACTCTCAGTTCCGACTTTTCCTTTATTGCGCTTTAATGCATTAATGACAGTTTGCCGGTGTAGGTAGAAATTTACATATTTACCTTTATTAAGGGTTAAACTGATAATTATTGTTATTGTTAAAGATCTAAGAGCACGAAGGAGCAGTAGCAGAGTTCACTCGAGTGAAAAAATTGAAAGAGCAGAGGATTGTTGCGAACGGATCAGTTTAGAAGGTTAGCTGCGTTGTTGTGTTCGAGGTAGGTTTTCTTATCTTTGTTGTTCTTCGTTTTGTTTGTTGTTGTGTGTTTTGTGTATATGTTTGCCCATGTTTTGAATTGCGTTGTCATTTCATTTTAAACGTTCGTGATTCTTGGCATGCTGGTTTGAATGGGTCTTTTATATTGTTGATCGGGTGGTCTCTTTGTTTATGTTTGTTTTTATTGTCATTTCTTTCTATTTTTAGGGCATCATCACTTTCACGTCTTAATCGTGATTGCGTCGTGTTTGTTTTTGGTTTGTAGTAGATTAGATTAGATTAAGATTTTTTAATGGCGTTTGTTAAATTAGGAATCTACAGTGAGGTAGATTAGAGATTTTACAGTGAGTTAGGTAGATTAGATTTATTGTTTAATTAGGGTTTCGTCATCTGGTAAAATGGCAAGGTTTAAACCCGTGCCCTAGTTTTATCGGGTTTGTTAGATTAGGGTTTCGTTGGTCTCTGTAATCACTTTAAATGATTAAAAAAATGATATCCTAAAGTGCAATTGTTCCCCACGGTCATATGAGTGTAGTGTTTTTAAAGCTCCTTTTCCATTTTATAGCGACCTAGGTTTTAATCATGAAGTTGTGTTGAAAAATGAATAAAGTATTTGATGACGTCATGATTAGCATAGGCGGAGGTGGGATTGGAATAGATTATGGACCTAAGAGTTTTGTTTTACAAAAGTTATCGATTCCATTTTTATCCCGTTTCCGATTCTCTAAAAAGTTTTCCTTGAAATATAACATAACATAGGCGGAGGAGGGATTGGAACCGATCTTGAACTTAAGAATTTCATTTTACAAAAAAAAGTTATCGATTCCATTCTCATCCCATTTTCAGGTCCGCGTACAATGGGAAAGTCTGTCTTCAAAGTAATGATAACCTAATTGGAGGCGGAGGCGGAATGGAAATAGAATATGGAAAAAAAATGAAAATTTGAAGAAAACTAAATCCGTTTTTCATTCCGATCTCGGTTCTGATAACCTCCCCGACTCCGACTCCGAGCCCGTTTGTTATTAGGTGAAGTTTCTATATCGGTTTTTGCTCCGAGTCCGCCAATGTTGTAAAAGAGATTGTTTTGAGCTTTGGTTTGGTTCCGACTCCGATGTATGTATAACAGGTATGTTTTAAAAGCATGTTTTATGATGATATCTAAAGATCTGATTAGAGGTTTGCTTGCAGGAAAATTGAAAGATGTCAGGAACGTCAGGAGAGGCTGCTCGAAGGAATCAACCGGCTGGAACATCAAAGACAACACCAAAAATAAAGAAGATGAAACCAGAACAACTGCCTTATACATTGAGGTATGATCATAGGAATCCGGTGGTGAAAGTGAGCAAGGTGGAATCAAACTGGTCAGATATCACGGATACTAATTTGGGCCAGTATAGCTTTGAAGAATTACATGAAGAGACCTTTGCAGAACGAGCAAACTTGATAGGGAGAACACAAAGGATTGTTGACTCTGGTCTTGCACATATCACTGTGTTTCCTTTATCGGTCCAGTGCCCGGAGTTGATATTGACAGTAGCCAGTACTTACAATCCTGCTACAAGATTATGTATGGATTCACAAAATAATGTGATTATAGATCTTACTCTGCAAATGTTCCAAAGTATATTTAATGTTCTTGATCCCAAGAACTTGGTGCAGCTAACTGAAGCAGAGGCATTGGAGAAATATAGCAAGCATAAAGACTCTAATAAGTCTCACTTAAACAAAAAATGGTTAAGCACAGAGAAGAAATCTTTAAGCAAGCTTGCAAACCAGCCAAAGAGGGCAGATTTTAAGAAGGAGATATCTGACTTGATATTAATGTTGTCCAGAGTGTTTGGGAAGAGGGATACCTTCCACTTCAAGGAATGGATGTTTCATTTCATTCAAGTAATCTTTCAGGGTGATTACCAGTTTGATTGGTCAATGATTGTTTCTGATGCCATACATGATCAGCTCACAAGGGTTAGACAGACTAAAACTTTCTTCATGACTTCTTACGTGGTTTATGCTGCAGCAAGATTGGGGATTTTCCCAGGATTAAACAAAGTAGGTATAATGGGAGTCTTGGATGGACAAAAGAAAGTATGGGAACACTACGATCAATTATCTCTTCAGGTTGCTGAGACTCATTTCAGAAGAGTCAATGATGCATTTTTGTATGTGGTTATCAATCAGTTGAGTGGAGATGTAGGATACAGGTTAAGTTAAGAAGCTAAGGCTTTTATTGTTGAATGGGGAAGTTGGTATATCCAATACCCCAAATTTACATACTTCAGGTTGTTTGGGTTTGAAGGCCATCCACATTTACTTCCAAGATGTTGCAGTAACAGAATGGTGCTAATGGAATTTGTGTATCAAGCCATTGGAGTTAATGCTAGGTTTGGGATCAAGCACAAGACTGGATGTCATAAATTTCCCATGAAATTGGGTGAATATGGATGTCAACACTTGAAGGGTGCAAAGGTAGTTTGTAATGAGTTGATACAATTGAAATTGGGATTGTATACAGCTCATAAGTATTTTGATCCAAGGAAGAAAATGTATGCCTTACTACCTTCAGTGTTCACTAGACACTTTAATTTGTTAGAAGACTTTTGGTGTGATCGGCAAGATGAATATGACTTAAGGAAGAAGAACTATGAAAGATTATCAGTTGGAGTTATGGTAGAGTTGGGTGTTAAAGAAAATATTCCTGACACGTTAGTGGATGATGGAATTGTATTGGATCCCTCATATGAAGCCTTGAACATTGGCACCAAAAGCTTAGATCCAATAGACCGGGATGAGGAAGAAACAATTGATATTAAGAAAATTGGAAGAGCAGTTTTGGATAGAAGTGTACAATGGTTGATGATGAAAGCTCGAGCTCCTCAAGGACCAGTCCTTAAGAAGGGTAAAGGATACAAGAGAATTAAGAGAAAGACACCTTCCAAGGAGCCATTAGAATTCTTTCCTCCCAATGTTGAAGAAATAGAACTTGAGGTGGTCGATGAAGAAGAAGAGGCACCAGAGGGAGATGTTCTAATTGGATCTGTTGTTTCTACGCCCACATTGGGTGAGTCATCCACACAAGCCCCATTCACAAGAAAGAAAAGTAAAGAGGTTCAAGAAGGAGTACTTCGTGCCATGGCTGAAGCTGCTAAAGGAAAAGAAGTGGAGGAAGAATTTGTAGAAGTTGAGATAGATTCAGATGAAACTTTGTCAGAAATAGATTTGCAAGAAAACATGCCTTTAGGGCATACTATTGAGTAGATTCTGACACAAGAAGAGCAATGGAAACTATTTGAAGATGCTACAAGAGAGTCAGGGCTGTAGCGGAGAAGCAAAAGGAAATAGATGCTAAGGTGCAAGCTGATGCTCTACTTCAACAACAGCAATTAAAAGCAAAACAAATTGAAACAAGGGTAGTAGCTGATGAAGTAGAGGAGTAAATGAGGCAACGAGAGCATGAGCTCAAGGTCAAAGCAGAAAATGACAAGTTAGAATTGATACAGAAGATCCATGATCTTGAGGAGGAGAAAGGAAGAAACCGAAGGGAAAAGGAAATCCTGGTTGCTAAACTGAAACTTGCAGAGGAAGCTCGACAAAAAGAGGAAGAAGCTAAAGCTCTAAGAAAGGAAAGAGATCTTGAAGAGCTAATAAAGAAACATCACGCTGAAGAAGAAAGGGAAAGGGTAGAGAAGCTCAAGGCCTTAGAAATAGAAAGGATAGAAAAGGAAGAATTAGAAAAGATAAGGAAAGAAAAAGAGTCCGAAGAGCTAATTAGGAAGCAACAGGAAGAAGAAGCAGAAGTTGAAAAACAAAATGCTTTGGAGGCAGAAAGAATAGAAAAAGAGAAATTAGAAAAGGAAAGGTTAGAGAAGGAAAAAATGGAGAAGGATCAGTTGGAGGAAGAAAGATTGAGAAAAGAAGAAGAAGACAAGAAAATGCAAGAACAAAGAGATAGAGAAGAGGCTGAGAAGTTGGTGCAGATGCATGTGCTGCAAGAGCAACAAGAGAAAGTAAAGGTTGATTCTCAACCTGAGGTAAATGTTCAGTCACCCTCTACAATTGCCGCTTCCTCTTCCATGATGATGACTGCTCCCAGTGCTCCTATATGGTTGAAGTTAGACCTGTAGAAGAGAGCTAGAACACCTCCTCAACCTCTTAATTGGGAGGACATGATAAAGGGAATTGAACAGGAAAGGCCTAAGAAGAAGGCTAAACTTTTACATTCTACTAGACTCACAGATAAAGGGGAGATAGTTGTTGAATGTGCCATGCCTATGACTGAAAAGGAGGTAGGGGATATGTAGCTAACGGACTATCAATTGAGTACGGTTAATTTGGGAAGACCCACTAGGAATCAACAAATTAATCTAATTGATGTGGTGGCTTCAACAACTAAATCAAGAATGATTAAGGACAAACAAAAGAAAGATGAGCTTAAGGCTCAATTGGATCAGTTACATTCATTCTTGAAGAGTGTCTCCTCTCCAAGGTCACAACAAGTTGCAGCTATTGAGACTCCTATTTTGCTAAGCAAAAAGGAGGTTGATGATTTGGTGCAGGTTAGAGGAAAGGCGGAGATGGTAGACAAGTGGATAGATAAATTGAACCAAGAGGTAGGAGATATTTTAGTGAAAGGGTTTGAAGCCTACAAGGATACTGAAGGGTTGATTAAAAAGATGTATCAATATATTGAGGCATTAGAAAAACAAGAAGAAGAGTATAGGGAGTGTGGTGAAAAGTTAGAAAAGATAAATACATTGCCTCTAACAACTCTTCTGGAACAGTCTATACTTGAAGATGATAACAAAGACTTTGTAGAGAAGACTTCTCGCATACTCAAGTTTAGGACTGACTTTTTGAGCAAGCATAAGGATGAGATTCAGGAAGTTGTAAATAATTTGACTGAGCAATTAGAAGAATTAGAAGCAGCTATTGCCATTATTGTAGATATAAATGCATTTACAAAAGAGGGCATGCCTTTTAATCAAATAAAGGAAAAGTGGGATGAAAGATTCCAAGGACTTATGCAAAAGGGAGATGATGGTGGAGAGTTGATGTTAGATCGACTTGTAGAGGTCAAAGAGGAGATAAAGGCTGCAGGGAGAGAATTAATAAAGGTGAAAAGTATGAAGGAGTTTGTTGTAGCTGAGTTGGATCAGATTAAATTTGAAGATGACTAGATTGATGGGCCAGAGATGGAAACTCTATAGCAAGTGTTCACCAGTTACAATGAGTTCCTAGAAGTTTCAGCTTTGCATGCATGAATCCTTATCTGCATGATGTTCTCCTTCTTTGCATGTTGCATGCATACAACACTAATAGCTTTTTGAGCACATGACTTTCTTTTCTCTTCTATCTTCTATTTTTGGTTAAGACTGAAAGTCTAATGTAATAAATCAAGATCAAATTGATCTAAGTTTCCAAGAGAGTCTAAATTCCTAAAAAGGTGGAAAGCCTAGAATAGAAGTGAGGTTCGAACTTTTTGTATATCTATAAATACCAGATGGGCATCATATTGTAAAGGTCGGCTAATTGAGAACTAGATTGGCTTACCTAATGCTAAGAGATAGAATTTTGTAGAGTTTTTGCAGAGATACATTGTACTTAATCTTTTACAGTTAATAGAATTACAGGTTTACTCAAAAGATGGTGTTTGGAATTAAAATGTTTGTTTGATAAGGCTGATAAGTTATGATCTATCTGTATGCAGTGATTGTGTTGAACATAAGAGTTTCTTGAATGATGAAAGTCATTTGGAGGAATCATATTTAAGGATCATCTTATTAGATTGTCATTGAGTTGAAGTTATTAAAAAGTCTGTTGATCTATAATTTTGATGATGAATGAATGTGTGTTGTTTTGAAAATCCTTGAAATATTTGTGAAGAGTAATTGTGAAGTTAATTAAGCACCTAAAATGTATGCAGTGGTATAGATTATGCTACATACTGTATCATCTTATGGTTTTTATGATCTGTTAGGAAACATTCATCATTGAAGGTATATGTCCAGATACTAGATAAATTCGGTTCATACTTACTAGTTTACCCCTTTGTTCTATCTTTTCCTTTTATTTAAAACCCATTGATTTATAGGAACTATTTCAATAAAAAGAGTTATAGCTTGAATCCTTTGTTACTAGCACAGGCCCCTTGAATATTATAGTTGCATGAACCAATTGAGTGACATCAGACAGTTGAGAACCAACTACCAGGACCTTGGGAGTTAGGGTACTACATGTCGTCTTTCTTTTTCAAGAGAAATAGAGTAGAAATATGTTGTTTTAATGTTGTTTGTGTCATTTTAACCATCAACACGACCCAAACACATGCTTCACCGAGACCCAAAATAGATCTAACATGCTTCATTAACTTTGAAGATGGTGCTTAACGCAAGGTCGGCCAAACCAGCGTAAAACACATAGAACAATTAAGTTTGAAACTTCTCAAAACCAAAAATATATTTAATGCAACCAAAACATCTTAAATCTAGAATCGCAAGTCAAAAGACTTCATCAAAGAGAAATTCAGACTAGAAACATTTCTCTCGGACCTCAACCAGAACACATAAAAACATAGTTCACAACTTGTGAACACAACTCAAACTTCTCAACAAACTAATAACCAAAAATATGGATATAGCAACCTTCAACAACCATAACCAGCATATCTAAATTGCATGAACATAGGGGAAAATACTGGATCAACAATTGAATACCTGTAAACTTTTATTTTATACAATTTTCTCAATATCCTCAACATACACAACCAACAACAAATAATAGATAACCAATTGACCAGTTGACATCAATGACAACACCTTCAATCCTTTCTTCATTCTTGCAACAATCTCTCCCTTTGTCATTGATGGCAAAACATGATGTGAAAAACCATCAAAGAGACCATACCAGTTTCTAAATATACTTCTCAAGATTTTTCTTTTTGTTTCTCCCCCTTAGAAGATCATCTTTCTCATTACTTGCTTTCTCTTATTAGCTTTCTTTCCTTTTCACATGATTTCTCTCCCCCTTTGACATCAATGAAAAAGGCAAAAGATATGTTCATTAAATCTTCCTTTGACATGAAAACAAAATACTCACAATGACAATACTTGAAACTACTTGCTCCCCCTGAGAGGTAGCCACCAAAACATTGAAGTCCAAAAAAATAGAATCATCAATCCACTAGATTGATGCATCTCCACATGCATCTTAGTTTATGAAAGGAGGGGCAATAACCCCTAAATTCTCCTGCAGATACTCAAATATTTAGGAAGAGTCTTTTTTAAAATATCAAAAATTTGATCCTTTGTCGGAACATACTCAAGTTTTACTTCATTCTCCATGACCTTCTCTCTCAAGAAATGATATCTGATAGATATATGCTTCGTCCTCGAGTGCATCACAGGATTTCTCAAAATGTTAATTGCACTTGTATTATCACATAAGATAGAAATGGGATCATCATATAGCACAGTGATATCTTTTAATGTCAGTTTCATCCATAGAACTTGTGTATAGCAATATGTAGCAACAATATACTCAGCTTCAACAGTAGACAAGAAGACTGAATCTTGCTTCTTACTCGGCCATGTCACCAATTTGCATCCAAGAAATAATACACCACCACTTGTAATCTTTATATCATCTACAAATCCAACCCAATTTGCATCTGTACAGGCACTAAGTGTAAAGTTAGTATCTTTAGGATACCACAATCCATAATCTAGAGTGCCATTCAAATATCTAAATATTATTTTAACTATAGCAACATGTGTTTCCTTCGAATCTTCTTGAAATCTAGCCACAAGACAAACCGCATGCATAACATCTAGTCTAGTGGCAGTCAAATACAATAATCCACCAATCATAGATCTATACTTACTCTGATCAGTCTTAGGTGAATCATCATCTTTACCCAATTTACAACCAGTCACCATAGGAGTACATATCGGTTTGGAACCATCCATCCCAAAAAAATTCAACATCTCTCTCACATACTTAGACCGTGAAATGAAAATTCCTTTTTTTGTTTGATTTATCTGTAGCCCAAGAAAGAAATTCATCTCCCCAAACATAAAAATTTCAATTTTTTTCTACATCTCTTCCACAAACATCTTGCACATCTTTTCATTTCCTCAAAAAATAATATCATCAACATATACAACTACAATCAAGATTTTTTCATTATCAATCTTAAAGTACAAATTATTGTTTGTCATACCTTTGTTAAATCAAATACCTCTCTAACCTTGCATACTAAGCTCTAGGAGCTTGATTCAATTCGTATAAATATTTCTTCAATATGCACACCATATCCAGTTGATCTGTCAATTGAAATCCTTTTGGTTGTTCCATGTAAACTTCTTCTTCCAGCTCACCATTTAGAAATGCCAACTTGACATCCATTTGATATACTTTGAAGTCTTTATAAGCAGCCAATTCCAAGAATATCCTTATAGCTTCCATTTTTGCTACTAGGGAAAAAGTCTCCTAAAAATCTATACCTTCTACTTGTTAGTAGCCTTTACACACAAGCCTCGCTTTGTTTCTGACAACTTCTCCATTCTCATTCGACTTATTTCTGAATACCCATTTTGATCCAATGATACTGCCGATCTTGGGACCGATTCCCAAGTCTAATTCTTCTCAATCTACAAAAGTTCTTATTTCATTGCTTCCTTCCAATGTTCATCTTTACATGCTTCACTTTTTGTATTCGACATAATTGTGAGAGGAAATACAAATTTACTCCAACAATAAGTTTTCTTCTAGTTAACACGCTTTTTGTCTTGTCTCCAATAATCTGATTTTCTAAATAATTCCTTTTTACATATTTCGGTGTCTTAGGGGACATCACCGAAGCATCTTCTTCTCTTTCATCCTGTTTATCCAGCTTCTCTTGCTCATCTTTATCGTGTTCTTCCATAATTTCTTATATTCTTACACAATCATTTTCATCAAACACATATCCATCAATATCAATAGAATTATTTACTGTCTCATCAACCTTCACATTCGAGCTCTCTACAATTTTTCTCAGTCTTTTATTGAAACATGTATATACCTTGATTTTAGTAGAGTACCCAAGAAATATGCCTTCATCACTTCTTGCATCAAACTTACCCAAAGTTTCCTCATCTCTTCTGATATAACATTTACTTTCGAATACCTTGAAATATTTAATTGCAAGAATTATTTCGTGCCATAGCTCATAGGGATTCTTTGTACTATTTGTTCTTGCTCGAACTCGATTGAATACATAAACAATAGTATGAATAGCTTCTTTCTAAGAATCTTCTAATAAACTAGCTTCAGTAATCATTAATCTAGTAGCCTCTTGAACTGTTATATTTTTCCTCTCAACAACTCCATTCTGCTAAGGAGTTCTTGGGGTAGATAACTATCTCTTTATTCCATGCACTTCACAAAGCATATTGAACTCATGGGAGGTGAATTCTCCACCTCTGTTAGATCTTAAGCATTTTATTCTCAAATTCACTTCATTTTCAACCATAGCCTTGAATGCCTTAAATATTTCCAATGTATCTGATTTCTCTTTTTAGAAGAAATGTAACCCATGTATATCTAGAATAATCATCAAATTAAAAGCATAAAGTACCGTTCACCAAGTAAACTTCTCACTCTCATAAGACCACGGAGATCTGTATGAACTAAATCCAGTAGTTTAGTAGTAGATTGTTCCTTTGATCTGTAATAATTTCTTGCTTGCTTCCCAAACTGACAATTCCTATAAATAGCGTTACCAAGCCTTGTAATTCTTGGTAAATCTCTCATGACTTGAACAACACTAATCCTTGCCAAATTATCAAAATTCATGTGACACATTCTCCTATGCCATAAACAATTGTCATTTATTTGAGTCATAATGCATTGTCCATCAACACCCTTAAGTTGATAAATATTTCCTTCAGATTTCTTTCCTGTAGCAATCAATGTTTCAGATCCTTTCTGGACCTCACATTTCTCATCCTTAAACACAAGATCATATCCTTTTATGTACATCTAACCAACACTCAAAAAATTATGCCTTAATCCATTAACATAGTAAACATCGTCAGAATGATGCTTGCCATCAAAACTTACTGAACATATCCCACAAATTTTAGCACCAGTACCATCTCCAAACATAACTAAGCTTTCATCATATTTCTCAAACTTAACAAACTTACTCTTATCACCAATCATGCGATGTGAACAACCACTATCAACTATCCAAAAATTATTTTCTTGTTTAGCATGTAGGGAAGAGATAACCATACCTTCATTTTTCTAATTCTCCTTCTCCAGAGGGCTTTCCTTTACCTGTTTTCCTAAATTAGTAGAAGTCAATTCATCCTTAATTTCCAAGAAAAATCAATCATTGTCATCTGGATCTTCATATTCTAAATCTTCATCTGAAATACTCGCATTCTCATTCACATAGTAAGCCCTTTTAATCTTCTTTCCTTTCTTTCCTTTCTCGTATCTTTGTGATGAGACCATAAATTGTCTCATATTTTATCAAAGAAAATAATCTATTTCTTCCTAATGCATTAGTGTTAAAGTGGATTTGAGTAATGATTGAAAGTTCTTTAACTTGTTTAAAGTAGAATATAAAGTAAATGTTTGGTTTATTTTTAGTAACTAAATGTAATCCAAATTGCCTCTAATATGTCTCCATGGAGTGTTTAAGATGATATAATGTAGATAAATGAGTTATTAAATAACTCATGGTAAGAAGAAGTTCTATAGACACTTGTAGCAAAGAGCTCTAGACACTTGAAGCAGTTAACTCCTAAAGGCTCCCGAAGGATTTGAACTCCTAAAAGCTCTTGAAGAAATAATGAGAAGATAGAGAAGACTTCCAACACATTTTAATATTGCTGCAAAGTTAATGAGTATGAATCACTCCTAAATTGGTGGCTAAAGCATTAGTTCATGACAACTCATGAGATCTCTTCTACCACATTATCTTTCAATAACTCAACTTATTAAGTACTATTAATGATATTGGAATATTCTTCAAGATAATTAGCAAATATTTGGTCAAGAAAACTGAAGAACAAACCCTTCATTCACATGGAGAACTGAAGACTTCCTACAAATCAGGCGCTAAAAAATTGTCAAAAACGCAGTCTCAGTAAAATAGCAATATCTCCCTCATTTCTCAATGAAATTCAAAAATTCAAAATGATCTAGAAAGTAGATTTCAAGGGATAAAAACCATTTTTAGAATTTGGTGTGATTCACATAAGGGAAATAGCAATACGTGACAAAAAATGACTAAGATAAAAGTGGCATGATGGAGGACAACAACTTCAGTTTTTAAAGAGTTTTGTAAATGACCCCTCAAAAATTGGATCTTGGATCCACATTCTTAGTGGATTGGTTAGATAGATATAGAATATGAATTCTATATATACAATGTAATCATTTGAGAAAAGGGGGGGATTAGAAAGGCTTGTTTAGGCCCGAGGAAATTGGATAGTTTCTAGTTTCATTTCAAGCAAGAAGTAGGATGGTTTCTAGTTTCATTCCAAGCAATGCATTTCCAAAATCTCTAGAGTAAATTTTAATTCAAGAAAGATTTTCACTTTTAGAAAGTTTTAATTAATTTAGCCTTTTCAATTCTTGCAAGTGTTCCTTAGATTAGTTCCCTTTCATGCAAATATAATTTATTTATGCAAGTAGAATAGATTGTCAAGCAAGTTTTCTACTTTCTCTCTTGTATACAGCCATGGACATCGCCTTGGATTGATAAATTGAATGATGAGGATTACAATGACTCCATCACTTTGTTTATTCCTTTTAGCTCTTTTCAGACACTTTGTAGCATAATGACCTATTTATCCACAACTAAAGCATTTAAAGGTCAACTTACCTTCATACTTACCAGAACCTTTTCTCATTCTTATCACAAAGTTAGCTTCTATTTCATCAAAGTTCTCTTCATCTAGATCTTCAACTTTTGTAGCTTTAAAAGAATTTTCTAATTTGCCTCTATTTCTTAGATCCAACTTCCTCATTTCATAAGATGTCAAAAATCCTAACAACAGATCCTTAGTACAAGTCTTATAATCTATAGTCTACTCAATAGCACTCACCTTCTCACTGTAAGCATCAGGAAGAGTTCTAAGAATCTTCTTTATAATCTTTGGTTCATCTATAGTAGCGCCAAGAGATTGCATTCTAGCCACTACCTCATCCAATCTTTGTAAATAAGCTTTAACATTTTCATCTTCGAACATATGTATAAGATCAAACTATGTTTCTATATTCTGTAATTTCGCCTCTTTAACTCTTTCATCACCATCATGTGCTCTTTCTAAAGCATCCCAAACTTCCTTAGCTATCTTTAGATTCTAAACCTTAATCAACTTGGAATGTACCAGACTATTCTTCAAGATGAACTTCGCCTTATTGTTAGCTTCATGTAATTTGATTTCTTCAGGTGTACTTGGACAATTAGTAGGAGGAGTGTAAGGATTCTTGTAATCTTTCTTCACATCATATCCGCAATACTCCAGATATTCTTTCATCAAAACTTTCCAAATACCATAGTTAGTTCCGTCAAACCTTAGATAATCAAAGACCATCTTGCTAGCCATCTCAAACCTTCCTCAAGTGGTTAAGCTCTTCACCAAGGAACCAAAATCTAATACCAATTGTTGAATAGAACAACTAAGAGGGGGGATGAATTAGTTGTCACAAATTTTCTCCTTTAATTCAATCACCAAAACTGATACTTAAGACTACTTATATGATTAATCAGCAAATGCCAATGCAAAAACTCAAATTCAACACATAAATATAATAATACCAGATTTATGTGGAAAACCCAATCAGGGAAAAACCATGGTGAGGATTAAATCGCACTATAGATAATATCAAATTGATTACAAAAAGGCTCACTACCTGAAATAAGGACTCACTGTCCAACAGGGCTACAACCCGAAGGGCTCACTGCCACAGAGATACAAAGAAGAAAAAGAAGACTTGTTACAGGGAGACTACAATCCCAATGCAACAAAGGATTCCACCACAATTACTTGATCAACTTGCATGAATGATGGAGTTCGCCTTCTGCTCACTGCATCTGGAAACTTAGCATTGATCTGCCACACACAACTCACACACACTTTATGAATAACATCAATGTTGCATCTACTCTTTCACTTATCTTCCTTCTTTCCTCTTGTAAATTTTTCATTACTAGCTCATCTTATATTTATACTATCTCCAACATTGAAAAAGATCCAAAGTCGGCCATCCAAATTCAAATTTAAATTAGGTCGGTGCCAACCATCCTAGGGTGGAAGTAGAATGAGGGCGACCCAAACACATGCTTTACTGAGACTCAAAATAGATCCAACACATTTCATTAACTTCAAAGATAGTTCTTAACACAAGGTCGACCAAACCAGTGTAAAATACATAGAACAATTAAGCTTGAAACTTCTAGAAACCAAAAATATCTTCAATACAACCAAAATATCTTAACTCTAAAACCACAAGTCAGAAGAATTCATCAAAGATAAATCCGGACCAACAAAATTTATCTCAGACCTCAACTAGAACACAAAAAGACATAGTTCACAATTGGTGAACACAACTCAAACTTCTCAACGAACTAACAACCAAAAATCTGGATATAGCAACCTTCAACAACCATAACCAAAATATCTGAACCACACAAACATAGGGGTAAATAATGGATCAACAACTGAATACTTGTAAAATTTATTTTATACAATTTTCTCAATATCCTCAACATATACAACCAACAACAACTAGTAGATAACCAGTTGACCAATTGACATTAATGACAACACCTTCAATCCTTTCTTCATTCTTGCAACAAATATTGGTTTTGTAACCTCGTCCTTCATATAGTCTTTCCTGAGCATAATGATGTTTCCCACATATCCAGAGCTACAATAATGTGGCTACAACTACATGTACGATATTCCCAACCTATAATGTAAATTGGATCACAATGAACTAACTATGTAAACAGTGGCCACTTACACTACTTTAGCCAAAGATTCATCACCCAGTACTTTGAGTGAGGGTCATCTATTCACCACTTTAATTGTTTGATTTGTATTGACAATTAGTATTCCATTCTAAGGTTATCCCCTTTCCTGTGGATTATCCTAACCCCAAAAATAGCCTTACCATTAATTCAGATTTAAATGACATTGCTACTAAGTATCTTAAAATACATAGGTTGTCCCCTTTTCCATGGATTATCCTAACCCCAAGAATAGCCTATTAAACCATACAGGTATTCATAATGTCACAACATCAAATGAATTTATTCCAAAAGTAAAATTTCAACAATAAATGTCTCCATACAAGAGTATATCTCAACAATAAATGACTCTCATCAAAATTATAATCTTCAACAATAAATGACCTTACTCAAAAGTAAAACCTTTAACAATAAATAACTTCAATCAAAGATATAATCAACAATCAAATGATCAAATAGATCATATAGGTTAATTCGAACTTATTTGCTTCAATCAACAATCAAGTAAACAATCTGACCAAATAGGTTATTCCCAACCTAGGGTTTCAATCAAAATAAAGTAACAACCAAGTGACCGTAAACAAATCATAAAACCTTTATTTTAGTAAACCTGAAATATTCATGTATGTTTACAATGTTCACTACATTTGTATATAATCTGGAGGACATTATCATGAGAAGAGTTTGTGCTTCTGCACCTTCAAGTCCTATTTTCAATATAGCTTTGGGTTGTCGAAATGTGAGTCCTCTTTTAGAATTCTATGAATAGGAAAATACTCTAAATCAAAATAAGAATATAACATAACCAAAATATATATTTCTCAACCCTACCATTGAATATTGATATAATCATCAAGTTTATACCCTAACCCTAGGGACAATACTCTTTTCCTACTTTTAAGGAGATTTAAGTAATCAATCAAGTATAGATTAATATTACCGTTTGGATAACATCTCAACCTATCAATGACAATACGTCTATCACACCATCATTCCCATTGTATTACTAACCTCATTTCCTACAAGGGTTTACCTAGAATTATAAGATAACAAGTTCAAGTTACCTCAAAACATCGACATATTCCACATTTCATTTTTCATGCTACATATGAATAGTATAGCATATAAATTCCCATATAGGGTATATAAAAGTATTAACCCAATAGATAGGTTCCACCAAATCAAGAAACAACTAAAAACATGCAAGCTTATCCAAACGCGTTTTAACACATATTTAAATCAATCATTTCCAATCAAGACAACCATAAACATATAATCTTTCAAACATAAATAAAAAGGAAATAGAAAACAACATGCCTGTATAAAAGCTCCAACTAATAATTCTTCCTTCCTAGATCAATGCCACAAGATCGCTTGCTTCTTCCTCTAAGTTCAACCCAATTCCCACTTCTAGCCTCTTATCGAATCTCTCAACAAATACCTATGCAAAATAACAAAGCAACTCACGACTCTCAAGCTCACAACTCACAACTCACTTTGCACAAAAAATGCAATAGAATAACAACGAAGTAATCAGAATGAAAAGTGTAGGAAATGTTAGAATGAACACCTCTATATATACTAAAATGTGAGCAACCAAAGGCTAAAAACAAGATAATACTTCTACCACCTTTCTATCCTCATGCAATGACTCATCAAACTAACTTACATATTTGCAACACATAACGATCCTCACCTTTCAAATGGCCGGGTCGACTTGTGTTCAAGAGACAACAAGACTCTTTTACTGAGTCGAGGGACAACAACGCTTAATAGAAATTTTACTTCTTGGCTTACAAATCGAATTCCTTATTATATTTTTGCCAAGTCTATATTGATTGAGTCTCATGGTTATGATATTGCTTTTCCAGACTTTAGCACAGGTGAAATACTTCTTATGCATTTCATGTACTTCAGCATTCACACCACATGTTTCCACTTGCCTATCCTTTTGTTTATACTATTGAAGACAAAGTCTTTGGTGGATATTTTCATGGTTGCAACATTCATAAATCATTAACTAAGTCATATGCGTCGATTTGTTGTTTTAAACTTGGTTTATAATTACTTCCATGCACTATATACATGCTCTGCCTTTGATACATATAAACAACGCTTTATATTTATTTGCTAAGTTAAAAAATAATTTGCTATAATATATATACTATGCACTATGAAATCTTATCATGCACTACATATAATATAATATATATATATATATGTATACGTATATAATATATATATACTTTCTCTTAGCCAAATGTTTATAAAAACTATTATTTTCCATTCGAAAACATATACATATATTTACGCATACCTCATAATAACAATATATATATTTAAATGTATATATATTAATATATATGTATGTACCTTTCCCTCAATGTAACTACATACACATATTAATATATATACATATAAATTATAATATATATATCATTATTTCAATATTTATATTTAAACACATATAATCACAATCTCATCGATCGACATATATCAATGAAATGTATATCCTTCATCAATTAGCATATAATTATGAACACACAAAGAAGAACTTTCGCTCAACATAAAGACTTAATCACACAACCCCAAGTAGGAACATTCAAAGGCTAAAACCACATACTAGAACAAAACATACTCAAACCTTGACAAGAGGTTACTCGCCATTTCATGACTATCTTGACTCGACTAGACCATTATAGGGTGTGTGTGTGTATGCTCAGTTAGGCTAATTAAGGGTTACTAAACCAAGCTCCTCTCCTGAGTGATACTTCCCCTCTCTTCCAGAGGTTCAAACCTGTTCCTGCATTTAGCTTAGTGTATCACAAAGGTAGTTAGTTGTTCATATGAAATTTATTTGCATCATCAAAGCATTAAAGTATTCATATCACAATATATATTCATTCATTTGCATTTTTTATCAGTACAAAACATAATTATACCTTTAAAATCAATAACATATTAATGCATATTCAAGTATTTCATTCATCTATTTAATCATACTAAAGTTTTGATTTACATTAATCACCATATTTACTCGCAGGGTAAAAGTAACCCAATAACTAAAAAACAGGGCATAACATACTTCCCCCCTTGCGAATCATCATCCTTGATGATTTTAAGTACTAAACATACAAATATATCCAAACAAAGGTTTTACTTTCCATCTACCAAATCATGCAGGAAATCAGTAAATTATCATAAATATCCAAATATTCTTCCCTCATAGCACAACCCTTTACAATCTCGTTTGTCCTTCCTGGACCTTGCATTGAGTGACTGTGCCAATGTACGAGGATAACTTATGTGCTTCACGCATACCTTCCCTTTAAAGAACTATACATCATAATTATATTAACTCATATGTACATCATAAGTACAATAGTAGTTGTATCCTACATAACACCTATACCATAGTGACTGGAAAAACACGTTCTCCTTGGCTAATACAATTATCCTTAGTGTAACACAAATAGAAAAGGAATGTCGGTGTATTGTGCACTACACCATGGGTCCCATTCTTCCCTTTGGTCTTTAAACCATCAGATAACTCAAAAGATGAGATTGTCCATCACTGACACAACAATTTACCTTAAGCATAATAGTATTGCTTCTTAATTTAATCTTTGTATCAATAAAGTTTTCCTTGATCCTTTCTATTAACTATTCCATTTTGACAATCCTTTCTGGTCTAAGGTTAATCCTATCTCCTAGCTTATCCCAACTTACAGGAATTCACCCCTCCTTCCTATATAAAGAATCAAATTTAAATGATAGAAGTTATCATAAAAGTAATCCACAAATCCTCCAATATTTGGTTTATCCCTTTTTCCTAACTTGCTAACTTAAAGTAATAAATTGAGCATTCATTGAATTGAATTTTTCATAAGGTGATCATGGCTTATACAAAACCTTAACATTACTTGCTTGTTCCCATATGAGATAACCTTGGTGAGTCTCTCCACCATAACATTATGCTAGTTCTATCAACATAGAAAGACCAAAACTATTCCAATGATCTACCACTTCCTCTCTAGAATTTCATGAGAGTATACAAGTCCTATTGGTGTTGACATCCTATCTTCACCCTTTGGCATACTGGAAAATAACTTGCAACATCTTACTCTATCCTCTTCAAGATTATTGTGGTTCCTGATCTGAAAAATAATTTTGTAATTCCAGTGTCCTAAATATGACATCAATTTACCTAATTTCATTCCTTAATCTCCCAGAATTTTGGGTACATAGGTTCTTTTTTTGATTCATAATAGTCTATATTGACTAAGTGAAAACCTCTTTCATGGACTTATTCCACCTTTAATTCTCAATATATAATTATTTGATATTAGTACAAAGATAACTCCTTCATCTTAGGCATCCATATCTTGAATTTATTTCACCCTTTAACTATTCCCAAAATCATAGTTCAATTTCCAACTCAATCTATCTCCTTTGATGAGCATTTATATTAGTTGAGTAACAATCCTCATTACATCATGCTAGTTTGATATTATCTTTGAAAAGATGTCAACAATTATTACATACCTAGTTTCTAAGCATGCACATTTCATAATAACTCAAAATCACGAGTGCATAAATCTTCCCTTTTCTTATTCCGCAGGTGATAATCTTTCCTTTCTTAAATAAGCATAACACTTAATCTTTTCAAAAGTATCAATAATAATAACATTTTATCTTCCAAACTAGATACATATAGAATGGTGTCGTAAATATTTCTCTCATAAGTTTAAAACTTTTGACATTTCTAACATCTTTCATAAATAATTCCAATACCTTAACCTTTTAACTTTACCAACCTTATTGTGGTCATTGAATACAAGAATTCGGTTAAAAATTATCTACTACTGGAGATACAACATTAAAATTCATTGAAGAGGGTACTTATCTGAGCCCATGTACTCTCCTTCTTCCCCCCTCAGTGTTTCCAAGACATTAGGTCATCTTAAAGTTGCTCTTAATAATCATCCCCTATCTCCAAATTGGTTGAATTGATTTAACATTCCTTGTTGTTGGATTTGATAGTTGATTGACTATTACTTGCCTTTATTACCCTTTGTGGTATGCCTTGAATATACCTTTTTTTTTGTTTCCATAATTGGATTCATCATCGCCTTCTAATCTCTTAGAATCATCTATTGGATCCACAGTAATGAGATCTAATAAATAATCAACAACTATTCTAGCTAAGGGATACTCTAGCATTTCATTCCAATTCTCTTTTCCATGTATACTAATAGACTTTTAACCATATTCAATTTTGGATTGGAACATCTTTGAATAATTATTTAAGGATCTAAACATAAGTTTACTTTTGCTGACATGTTGGTAAGTTCAATTTGCACTTCAACCAAACTATGCTCTAACTACTCGCCCTTTGTCCAAATGGTTTGATTTGCTTTCCAAGCTTCTACCTTGAAATCATCTTTCAAAGTAATTTTGTCTCAATTCTTAGTAATTTCATTTTCTCATAACCTTAGACACTCTAAGGTTATTTGGTTTCTTTTCCCCATTTTAATTAGAACTCCAAATTGACCTTACCTATTCTGGTTTGTGGAATCATGTCAACTTCTATTCTTCATAGGTTGCTTCTTATTTTTTGACCATTCTAGTCTCTACCCTTATTCTATGGTATTAATACTGCAATAGCTTAACCTTGTACTGAATCAGGTCTATCAAAGGTTATCTTATATCTTCAATACCTGTCTAGTTGATTTTGATTCATAAGATGTTGACTTTATACTTTGACTAAGTTTCCAATTTATGCTATCAATTAGTTCCTTTTAATAAAGCATACTTATAGATTCATAGTATCCTTACTTAATCCAAAATCCTTGACTCTTTGCATCTACAGGTTACTATCAATAAGGGGAATTACTTCAATTATTTCTATCCCTTAGAGTCACTTAAACTATTTCGTAAGGTGAAGGTACTCATCGGTAATCCTCCATAACCTTCCTACTAAAACCGGTTGCATAATATTCCACAATCTAAAGGTGTATCTTAATGAGTTGTTGGTTTAGGAGTTTTCAACTCTAGGGATGACTCTTTCCTAGTCCCAAACTCAAACAAGTTTATAGGAATCTTAACTTCCCTTTTTGTTTCCTCTTTGTTCTTTTCCTCTTGCCATCTTGGCGTAAGAACCTTTTATCCTCTTACTTCCGATAAGGTTTACGTATCACTTATGTATTGAGCTCATAGGTTCCAGTGTTGAACCTAGTAGCTCTGATACCACATGTAGCATGCCCATTGTTCTACCTAGTAATTTTATTATGTTTTACCCACAAGTGAATAGTTTATGCATCTAACCTTATGAGCAATCAAATTTTTCTTTTCTTTTTAATAATAAATGCACCATTTGAAACATAACCTTTCAAAACTTTTCCATTGCATAATCAAATAATCATTTCATCAATGCAAATAATGATTTCACTTTACATATATTCAAGATAACATTTCACATTTACAATTTCCATATAGATGGATACATGTTTACATACATAGCTTCAACAAGCTTACATGAACTAAAAATACAAATTGATCTAGATGTCCTAGCATTGGTGCATACATTCTAGATGTCCCCTTTCCCTGGTGCATGCCTTCTAGTTGTCCCCAATACTAGCACACACATCTTCAAATCTTGAATTAGAAATACCAATGGTCTAGAATGTCCTCCCAAATCTTGTCTACTAACTGCATGAGAAGCATCACAAAAGCACTTTTTTACCAACCATGGACTTACTATGGTCCTTCACACATCTACCAAACTTGGTACGTTGGTCCTCCCTTCGACAAAGAGATTGGTTTGGTAGCCTCATCCTTCATATAGCCTTTCTTGAGCATAGTGATGTGTCTTACATATCTTGAGCTACCATAATGTGGCTACAACTACATGTATTATATTCCCAGCCTAGAATGTAAATTAGATCATAGTGAACTAACAGTCTAAATAGTGGCTACTTACACTAATTTGGCCAAAGATTCATCACCCAGTATTTTGAGTGATATTGACCGATAGTATTCTATTCTAAGGTTATCCCCTTTCCTGTGGATTATCCTAACACTAAGAATAGCCTTACCATTAATTCACATTTAAATGAAATTGCTACTAAGTATCTTAAAATACATAGGTTATCCCAGTTCCCATGGATTATCCTAACCCCGAGAATAGCTTATTAAACCATATGGGTATTCATAATGTCACAACATCAAACGACTCTATTCCAAAAGTACAATATCAACAATAAATGTATCCATACAAGAGTATATCTCATAAATAAATGTCTTTCATCAAAAGTATAATCTTCAACAATAAATGACTTCAATCAAAGATATAATCAACAATCAAATGATCAATTGGATCATATAGGTTAATCACAACCTATTTACTTAAATCAACAATCAACAATCAAGTAAACAACTCGACCAAATAGGTTATTCCCAACCTAGGGTTTCAATCAAAGTAAAGTAGCAACCAAGTGATCATAAACAAATCATAAAACCTCTCTTTTAGTATACCTGAAATATTCACATGTTTACAATTTTCACTAGATTTATATATAATCTGGATGATATTATCATGAGAAGAGTTTGTGCTTCTATACCTTCAAGTCCTCTTTGCAATACGACTTTGGGTTGTCAAAATGTGAGTCCTATTTTAGAAATCTATGAATAAGAATAGACTCTAAATCAAAATAAGAAGATAGCATAACCATAAAATATATTTCTCAACCCTTCCATTGAATATTGATATAATCATCAAGTTTATACCCTAACCCTAGGGGCAAGACTCTTTTCCTACTTTCAAGGAGATTTAAGTAATCAATCAAGTATAGATTAATATTAAGGTTTGGATAACATCTCAACCTATCAATGACGATACATCTATCATGCCATCATTCCCATTGTATTACTAACCTCATTTCCTACAAGGGTTTACCTAGCATTATAAGCTAACAAATTCAAGTTACCTCAAAACATCGACATATTCCATGTTTCACTTTTTGTGCTACATATGAATAGTATATCATATAAATTCCCATATAGGGTATATAAAGGTGTTATCCCAATAGATAGGTTCCACCAAATCAAGAAACAACTAAGAACACTCAAGCTTATCCAAAAGCATTTTAACACATATTTAAGTCAATCCTTTCCAATAAAGACAACCATAAACAGATAACCTTTCAAACATAAATAACAAGGAAATAGAAATCAACATGCATGTATAAAATCTCCAACTGATAATTCTTCCTTCCTAGATTAATGCCACAATCTCACTTGCTTCTTCCTCCTAAGTTCAACCCAATTCCCACTTCTAGCCTCTCATCAAATCTCTCAACAAATACTTATGCAAAATAAAAAAGTAACTCACTACTCTCAATCTCTCGACTCACTTTGTATAGAAAATATAACAACAAAGTAATCAGAATGAAAAGTGTAGAAAATGGTAGAATGAGCGCCTCTATATATACTAAAATGTGAGCAATTAAAGGTTGCAAACAAGCTAATACTTCTACCACCTTTCTATCCTCATGCTACAACTCATCAAAATAACTTACAAATTTGCAACACATAACAACCCTCACCTTTCAAATCCCTAATTCGACTTGTTTCAAGAGATAACAAGACTCTTTTACCGAGTCAAGAGATAGGGATTCTTAACAACAAGTTTCCTTCTTGGTTTATAAATCGAATTCCTTCTTATATTTCTACCAAGTTTACATTGACTGAGTCTCATGGTTATGATATTGATTTTTCAGACTTCAGTGTAGGTAAAAGACTTCTTATGCATTTCATACACTTCAACATTGGTGCCACATGTTTCCATGCGCCTATTGATGGGTTCAATTATTAGCCTATTTTATGTTACTTTCATGAATACTTTTAGACACTGTTTAAATATACTCTTCAGACAATACTCCTATATTATGCTATCTTTTCATACTTATTATACAACCTTAAACCTAAATCATAGTAATGGAGATATGGTTATGACATAATAGAATTGCATGGTTTATATGTATGTATGAAATGTGGATGGAATTCTATGTTTTAATTATGGTAGTTATTCTCGTGCATATATTTTGTGAATTAACCTTTTTGCAGCCAAGGAGGAACTGTAGCATGTAGCAACTGGAAGCTGTAACTCGCAGCAAAAGAAAGATTAAGACAACAGAACAAGGGAAGTTACATATTAAACTAAATGCAATAACTATTGTTTAAAGACACCTGATGGATATTGAATGCACATCATTATAACAAGTTAATAAAGTGTTGGAAAAAAACTCTTTTGCTAATAGCATTCTGATAAATGTTTATGTTTTACATGCAATTCAGTTTTATAAAGTTTCAATTCTATTAGGATTCTTCTTTCTTTTCATTTATGGTTTGAACAATCTAAACTATATGTTCTTATATCTAGGAGAGGAAGTTAATAATTGCAGTCAGTTGTTACTTGGAATAAACTCTCACATGCTTGTATATAGCCGATGGATGAGTCCTTAGATAAGTGAGTTTTTTTCAGTATTTCATTATCAATTGTTTTTCAGTTTCGGTTATCTACAGACATGATCGTTATTTAGAATGATTTTCATTGAATACAATATGTGAAGAAGATTTTGTGTAATATTTTGTGATATGCAATGAATAAAGTTCAATTTCACATGGGTGCATACAATCTGATAATTAGATTTGGTTCTAGTTAAGTGATAATAGCCACTTGAGCCGACCACTCAAGGTAACTGTTCTTCACTTCATTTATAACTGTTTATTTTTGTTTAGTAGTTGTTTTCTATTTAATCATTACTTCATGAATTACATGCAAGTTAAATTAGAATCTCATACTTTGATTATTAGTAATGAATGTTCATGAGCATGCATGTATTTGGTTAACCAGTAGTACTCTGGAGGTTAGAATTAGTTGAGTTGTTATTTTTTATTAGTTTTGAGTTGATACAATAATACTTTATTAGCAATAGTCCAGTTACAGGTTAAGCTGTAGACACTTTTGGCCATTAGCGCTAGTTTTTTTCTTTTACTGTTTTGCAATTCTCTGAGTTTTCAGCAAGTAGAACATCTTGAATAGGATAACTTAGGTAGCCTTGTGTCTCTGAAGGAACATAAAGTGTAGCACCATCAAAAGTTTATAAAACTTGGGTTGACATTTTAATATATTCTTGACAATGTTAAGTGGACTGTTCAACCATATATACCTTTGAATTGTGTAGGTTCTACCAAGTTTAGAATACATTAGTTTAGACTCTACAACTATCCTTTTGTTTATACCATTAAAGACAAAGTCTTTGGTGGATATTTTCATGTCTACATCATTCATAAATCATTGACTAAGTCATATGCATTGGTTTGTTGTTCTAAACTTGGTTTATAATTACTTCCATGCACTATTTACATGCTCTACCTTTTTTTCTTTTTCTTTTTTATATATATAAGCGCTATTAGAGGGGATAGCTCCCATTACATTCTAAGGTGCATACTTGTACATATGTCTGTATAGTGCCTCCAATGTTACATTCCTACGTAAGCACTTGGTCCAAAATGTTGAACCAATTTGCAAGTAGTGCAGGCCCCTGCCACTATCCTTCACGAAGACATGCTTCCCCGATTATCATGCGCATCTTCCTGAAACAAAACATATGTGTTTTTGTGGGGATATTAATCTATTTAATCTTTTTGTTATTCATGTCACTTATTCATCCCAAGAAAACATTGTGTATTTTATTGAATTTGCCCAGCCAAGGATATGCAAAGAATTTTCTGAATTCAGACATTGATGTCTGTGATAGTTTGTCCTGGCCTAAGACTACAAGAATTAACCGATGCCAGACCTTTCCACAACACCTAGGTTGGGAGAATCATTCTTCAAGATATTTTCTAGATCCTCACCCATGTTTTTGTTTTTAATAGTCATCTCACAACATTTTGAAGATACCCCAATATTCGCCAGATAGTCAGCAGCCCTGCTTGATTCTCGGAAGACTACATGCACTGCCTTTGATACATATAAACAATGCTTTATATTTATTTACTAAGTTAAAAACAATGCGCTATAATATATATAATATGTGCTATGAAATCTTATCATGCGTTACATATAATATAATATATATATTTAACACCATATATGTATATATACTTTATCTGAACCAAATGTTTATAAAATGTATTATTTTCCATTCTAAAACACATACATATATTTATGCATACCTCATAATAACAATATATATGTATGTATGTATATATATATATATATATATATATATATATATATATGTATATATATGTATATATACATATATACATATATATGTATATACATATATTAATATATATGTATATATACATATATTAATATATATGTATATATACATATATTAACATATATGTATGTACATTTTTGTCAATGTAACCACATACACATATTAATATATATACATATATTATATATTATATATTATATATCATTATTTCGATATGTACATTTACACATATAATGACAATCTCATTGATCGATATATATATACATGAAATGAATATATTTCATCGATTAGCATATAATTATGTGCACACAAAGGACTTTCAATCGACATAAAGACTCAATCACACAACCCCAAACATGAAAATTCAAAGGCTAAAACCACATATCGGAATAAAACATACTCAAACCTTGACATGAGGTTACTTACCATTTCATGACTATCCTAACTCGACTAAACCATACTAGGGTGTGGGTGTGTGTATGCTCAGCTATGATAATTAAGGATAACCAGACCAAGCTACTCTCCTAAGTGACACTTCCCCTCTCTTTTAGAGGTTTGAACGTGTTCATGCATTTAACTTAGTGTATCACAAAGGTAGTTAGTTGTTCATATGAAATATATTTGCATCATAAATCATTAAAGTATTCATATTGCAATACATATTCATTCATTTACATTTCTTATTGGTATAAAACATAATCATACCTTCAAAATCAATAACATCTTAATGCATATTCAAGTATTTCATTCATCTATTTAATCATACTAAAGTTTTAATTTACACTTATCATCATATTTACTCGCAGGGTAAAAGTAACCTGGTAACTAAGAGATTGGGTGTAACAAAGGAAAAGCAAGAAAAACTGAAAGAAAATTTAACTAAGGTTATACACTAAAATCACTTTTGGTATCTAATCTAACTTGCATAATAGAGATCAAAACCTTGAAAACATCACAAAAAATTTAAAAGAGCACTTGCATGATTTAAATCCTGCAACATTTATCAAAGATTATACTATATGAGCAAAGAACAAAATAATAGACAACATTGAATCCACACAATTTGGCATAGAACACCACATCCTCTTCATTGTTGGGAAAAGAACAAATTACAAACGCCCAAAGGCACAATATAAAATATTTAATCCTTCTTGTGAGGGGTACCTGCTAAAGTCTTAGAAATAAAAATAGAAATTGCTACTATCTCTATTTAGAACTACAAAAATCATAATCTATTCTCCTTGGAAGCAATCTAACTAATATCAAATCTGAGAATCTAAATCCAAACCCTTACAAAAGATGAAAATATTCAATATATAGGTCCTTCAGCCTTGCATGGCTAGGGCTATCGAGGCAAGGAAAAAATGAAATTTGGAGCCTCCCAGGACACCTGGAGTTTCCTGCTCGCTTTCATAACGAGGCCTCAATAACATAATTTGATCCTAGAAGAGCTTTAACCTGCACACATATCTGATTCATAGATCTTAGACATGACACAACCTTAACATCCAGTAATTGCTTGATGTTGACGCGTGTTCTACTCATAATGATCATGGATTCTTCCTTGGGAATGGGGTCCATATTCTTAGATTAATGCCACATTAATCTTCTGTGAAGGAAACTCCTTTATTCTTTGAAGTGCACAGGGATGCCATGCGTAAGCTAGTTTCTTCATTTTAATCTCACCTGGGTATTATGTGCTGAGAAGGACCACTTTCCATTTCCCTTTATAGATCAAGTGCTTGATTCTTTAGATAGGAAAATTTATTTTTCATTCCTATATGGTTTCAATGGTTACAATCAGATAAAAATTGCTTCAAAAGATTAGGGTAAAACCACATTCACCTGTCCTTGGGGTACTTCTGCCCACTCTATTTTGCCTTTTGGTTTATGTAATGCTCTAGCTACCTTTCAAAGGGTAGTACTCAACATATTTTATAATTATGCTCATGATAGTATGGAGATATATATGGATGACTTCACCACATATGAGGAAAGTTATGAGGAATCCCTCAACAATCTGGAAAAGGCATTTATAAGATGTAAAGAACAAAACTTGTCACTCATAAATGAAAAGTGCTTTATGATGATGACATAAGGCATTATTTTCGGACACTTCATATCCAGTGCAAGGATTCAGGTTGATCCAAATAAAATAGAAATTATTTCTATAATAATTATTCCATAGAAGCAAAGAGATATAAGAAGTTTTCTTGGCCATGCAGGCTACTACAAGAGGTTTATTAAAGATTTCAATATGATTGTTGTACCATTGTTTGTTTTATTGAGTAAAGACATTGAATTTGAGTGGACCTCAAAGTGCCAACACTCCTTTGAAGAGTTGAAGAAAGCCTTGACTCAAACACCTATTTTGAGGGGGCCAAATTGGACCTTACCTTTTCATATACATACAAATGCTTCATATTTTTCCATTGGAGCAATTTTGGGTCTGAAAGAAGGAAACGAAGAGTACGCAATTTACTATATTAGCAAGAATCTTCAAGGAGTAGAGTTGAATTATACTATTACTGAGAAGGAGATGCTGGCAATAGTGTATGCCATAAATAAATTTAGGCATTACATTACTAGTTTTTTAGTTTTTTTCCATACAGACCACAGTGCTATCAGATATCTTATGAACAAACCTATGGTAGGAGGAAGATTAGTCAGATGGTTTCTACTTCTATAAGAGATTTATATTATAATAGTGGACAAACCTGGTAAGGCTAATGTAGTGGCATATTTTTTGTTAAGATTGCCAACACAAACAACTAAAGGAGTAGTGGATGATTCATTCCCAGATGAACACTTATTTTCTCTAAATGTACATATTCCCTTGTATGCTGACATTGTGAATTATTTAGTAACAAGGAAAATTCCACCACACTTTTCTCCAAGGGAAAAGAAACAATTGGTACATGAATGTTTTACATTGGCCCTGGCAACATCATGGGAAGGTGCATAAGGGAAGATGAAATCTTTGATATTATGAAGGCTTGCCATGATGAGCCATGTGGAGGTCATTTTGCAACAAAAAGAAAAACATTTAAGATCCTCACAACTGGTTATTATTGGTCAACTTTGCACAAGGATTTTGTTAAATACACAAGGAGCTATGATAGGTGACAAAGGATGGGTAAACCAACAAGAAGTGATGAAATTCCATTGCAGCCTCAGTTAACACTAGCTCCTTTTGATAAACAGGGTCTAGACTTTATTATACCAATCTCACCTACTTCAAATAATAAGGAATACATTCTAGTTTTTGTTGAATATCTAACTAAGTGGGTAGAAGTAAATGCCTTACAATTTGCTAGAGATGGCAATGTGGCTAAATTATTGTATGAGGATACATTTACTAGGTATGGAGTACCTAGAGAAATAGTCACTGATCAAGGTCCACAATTTACTTCAGACCTAATCACTAAACTGGTTGAAGAATACCAAATTAGGCACAAGAAGTTAACACCTTACCACCCTCGGGCTAATGGTCAAGCGAAGGTTACTATTAGAGAAATTGAAATCATTCTCACTAAGATAGTGTAGCTACATAGAAAATATTGGGTTGTAAGGTTACCAGAAGTAGTATGGGCATATAGAACAACCTGGAAAATAACAACTGGTTTTACACCCTATGAGCTAGTGTAAGGTAAAACAATATTCCTTCCCATTGATTTTGAATATGACATTAAGGACAACAGTGGAATTGGAAATGGACCTAATAGAAGCTAAAAAGGAGAGGTTACATAATTTAAGTGGATTGGATGAAATTAGGATGGAGGAAATCCATCACACTAAGGTAGTACAACAACAAAGGATGAAGTGGCATGACCAGTATATCAAAACAAAGGAGTTTAATGTAGGGGACTGAACATTGTTATGTGATTAAAGGTACAAATACTTCAAAGGGAAACTCCAATCCAGGTGGTTTGGACCCTATGAAATCAGTCAATTTTATCGTAATGGAGCAGTCAAGTTGCACACCATAGATGCGGTCAGATTCTCTCTTTTGGTTAATGGCCACAGATTGAAGCTTTATAAGAAACCACTATAGAAAGATGATTTCATTTTCTCCTTGTTTCAACAATATGGTGCTCGCAACAATCCAAATACAAGTTTAGAAACTCAAAGTGATATCTCAGTAGTACATGACATATCGAGTACTTCAAGTGACCTAGTGATTGAGCTACACATCTAAATCCTTGAGATCACTCAGGATTAATTTCTTACTTTATTTCACAAGCACACATAACATAATTATAATGATGTTTATATTTTCGTAGAGGGGCCTATTTTTATTACACGTTCAAAAGTGTCCTATTGTGGTAGGGACCTATAGCATAATAGTTATCAACATTTAGAATGGGTCTTGTTTCCAAAGGTAACCATAGCGCCGTTTGGAAAAATAAAAGAAAAAATTCAAATCACTTGATGCCAAATTAACTGTAGTTCACACACATTCACCTTAGACTACTCACATGCACTATCCATCTTTTCATAATAAGTACTTGCAACATGCTTCTTTAATTTCTTACTGCCAATTCAAATTTTGAATGTTTAAGCTGTCACATTACTAGCTAATATTTGTCTAATCTATTCCATCAATTGAATCTGCCACCTCACTATTCATTCAACTATAGTTATTTCCAGTCACATCAAATATAATTCTGGATACATGTTATTTAGTTTACACGTGCGACAATCAGTTAGTCTCTTCTGATGGGTACACAAGGTACGCTATCATAATTACTATAGATTTCTTTAAACTTTCATTATGCCTTTCATATTAATTTATGCATGTGAAATATTCATACCATTAATTTCCATACTTTATAATCATACCCTTCCCAATCACGAGTTGAAGTGAGGTCATTTCAAACATTAAGTTGGGGGGAGGGTACAACTCAACCAGTTTTTTCGAAATCTACCACCTAAACTGAATGCAATAGATAGATATGGCATGTGAAACCCTCCTAAAATTATACCTACTTTCAACTACCAACCAATTCAAAAATAATTTTTAATCTGTCAAAAATTCCTAATTTCTAGCCATCAATTCAATCAAGCAAATTCTAGCCATTTGTTTTCTACTACCTTCTATCCAAATCCAAATTTACTTTTAATCTTGACCATCCACTTAAACAAATCAATCTCAGCTGTCCATACACCAACTACTAGCATTTAATTTCTCCTCCCTCACAAATTTAAAATCAAAATTTCTCATTCAATCCTAGTAATCTATTCTAAATCAATTTTGATCCTACATTTCTTTCATCCCTCATCTATAAATCAATCTCATCCCTCAACCAAACTAATAAAACAATGGAAAAATGAGAAAAATCCATTGAAGTAGCTATATGTTTCCACATTGAGGAATCCCAAGAATATCTTGATATCAAGCATATCACAATCACATTCACACATACACTTGGTTTGAATTGGTTTATAATTTTCAAATTTAAGTTTGTATTCGTATTTTCTCAATTAGAGGCAGTGGTAGGATCCATGTTGGATTTAATCTTGTTTGTGTTACACACCTTGCATAATGTTATAATATAAAAAATTAATGTTATTTTTGGTACATAAATGGGATCTAGGGATTTGTGCACCACATAGGTTAGATATTATTGGGGCCACTTTATATGTTATATGTAACATTGGGATAAATATATAATGTATGATTTCCTAGTGATAAATATTTAATATTAAGAAATTTTACTATAAAAAAAAGAGAGGGGGGAATGGTTTTGTAAGCTCATATTATTAATCACATGGTTTTTGTAATACCACTTTGTGGTTTTGTGTAAGCTTATTTCTATAAAATCAAGCACACAAGTAGTTGTTGAAGTTGGTTAGCTTAATTATCTCTTGTAGGTTGCACATGTGAGGAGAGGAAGCATGGATTAGGATGTGTGGCTACACTATTTTCATTTGCTTGTTCACATGGAATGCATGTCTAGAGCTTGATATTTCAAAGGTATTCATGGAGATTATACAAGTGTATTGCAATATTTTTCCATGAGATAATACATTGATTTTGGATGCTTTTAGAGGTCGAGTTTTTCCATCATGAGGGTTATACCAGGTTACATCTTGTGTCATCTTGATGGTATGCTCATTTATTCTTTTCCATTGTGGATTTTGAATACTTGTTTGCATGATTTTATTTCATGGTATTATGCAGATATAGTTCTATATGACTACAAATTTCCTTTTATCCATATTGTTTCCTTGATTTACTCACAATCTATAGATGCTTTAGTCATGATATAAATGAGTATTATAGATATGTGTAATTATATGTTAAACACTTTTTAGTAATATATGAATGCACACATTGATGATGAGATGTTTCTAATGCATTGATTTAGAGAAATACTCATAAATGAATTTTTATTATGATTTCATTCATCTCATGAATATTACTATTCATTCATGGATTGTATTACACTTTCCAAGAAAAATCACTTTTTGTCCTTGTGAGTGTATACAAGATAATAATCATCTTTCGACATCAAGTGTCTATGATTATCATGTTGCTCCATATACTTATCTTACTTATCCTATTATCCTACTTGATAAATAACATAGTCATGAGGCTAAAAAATAAAACAATTCATAGGTTGAGTATGAAAACATTAAGGTTTAATTTTGTGATCTTATGGGAGTGGGTATCTCCAATATAATTTGGTGAGATATTTTCCTTCTATTTTATTTTACTTTATTTTTTCTATGTTTGTGTTCTGGTCATGGTCTTATCATGTGGATGATGCAAGTACACCTTTAGTGGTGCATGTTGATACAAGTGAATTTGGATATGTGTTTTGTGGTTCATTGCTACTTATTTCTTCGATTATTTATGTATTTTATTTTATGTTGTTTCCTATAGGTTTGGAATAATGCAAATCATGGAGTGCTTAGAAAATACTCTCATCATGTTGAATAAAAAATCTTGTTTTCTTTATGTTTTTGATTTGTCTTTTTTATTATGCCATGTGCTTTGTGATCCTCCTTCCTCACATATTATATTTTGTTATATTTCTTCTCACTCTGACATTTTATGTCATATTTCTTTCTTGTATTTAATTCTCATTTCACTTCTATATCATGTTCTTGTTGAACACCCAAAATATTGAGAGGGGGTTGAATCAGTATTCCTTGAAATTCAATAACTTAAAATTTCATTACAAAGCATCTCATTAAACTTTCAGAAATGAAAGGAAACAAGTAAAGAATGCACCGCAAAAATTAACATAAGAGCACCAGATTTTACGAGAAAACCCCTTGAAAGGGAAAAACCATAATGAGGTTTAACTCACTATGTATCATAATCGGTTACAATAGATCACAACTTAAAGGACTCACTATCCAAAAAATAGGAGGGATCACTACCCAATGAAGATCACTTCTTCCTAAATTACAAATGGATATACAAAATGGCTCACTACTAGAGTTTGAACTGTTTACAATGCATTTGTTATATGCTAAAGATACAGTTCCTTGTTTTGCTCAGAAATCTGACTTTACACACTTCACTAGTCTTATATGCATGCAAAAGATAACCAATATCACTTTATAATCTTCTCTCTACACACACATTGAATTTTAATTCTCTATAAATATATATCTTCCACAAACATTCATAACATCAACTAGGTTGGTCTAATTGAATGAAACATGTGACCCCAAAACCCGTCGGCTCAAAAATCCAACATACATATCTTGCAAAAATAACCAAAGTGTGTTATTCACCACAATAGGTAGGAATGACCTATAGATACTCCTATGAATCCACTCCATACAAAAATTAGTCCTGCATGACCCTAAAACCCTTAGGTCGACATGACACAACTAGATTGGTAAAGCAACAACTAAATGGACCAACTGTCCATCCAAAACTTGACATGCAAATTACCAAACCACTTGAAACTTGGAATACACACATAACTAACATCTCCAAAAACTTACTAAAATATGCAAAACACAATGATCATCCGTGGTGGAATGCAAAGTATTCCAATATAAACTCTACAATTGTAACTCTAAAACTACTTAGTTTGATACTCTTTCATTAACATCTTTTGCTACAAAGGACACAAAACCATACAAATTTGGATATGGGCTCCTTCAATACATACCATTATTACCTCAAAACCGCATGACAGGATAAGAAAAGTAGAATAATGCGAACCACAAAATTCTTCCTCTATTACATTGAAAATACATTATTTTAGTCTAGGACTTAGCCAATTCTCCCAAAAACACTTGGTCTTCTCTGGACTATATTCATATTGATACACTATTTATTTTACAATGGGTTGACATCAATGACAATACCATACACCATCATGCTCATGTTGCCAAAAATCTCCCCATTTGTCATTGTAGGGAAATTTTGGTCATCTCAGATAAAAATCCCAAGATCTATAGTGCCTTTGGTAACTTTAAGCTCAATTAGATTGCCTCAAAAACATGTACAACTATGTCACAAAGCGGAATCAGACACAATTCATTTCCCACATTAATCTTCTGAGAGAAGCTCATGTAAATTCAATTTCAACAACTTGCATAAATAGATTCTAACCAAAAAACATGAAACATGAAAGATGAAACAAAACAATGAACACATAGATTTACATGGGGAAAACCCTTTCGAGTAAAAAACCTCACACTCCAAAAGCCCAGATTGCCATTGTATTATTCATGCAACAAAATAGTTACAAATACAACTCAAGCATTAAGCCTTTACAAAGATTACATCTTGTTTCATTCTGGAGACAAACTGACAACCCTGTTCTATTTCCCTCTCTCCTTTTTACATTTCCCTGATCAACCTCTCAGTCCATTACAAACTTCAGACTGTCACAATACTCTCACACAGTATACAAAGCAAATTCACAAAGAGAGAGAGATTTCACAATCGAATCATAGAGAGAGAGAGGAGTCACCTCCTTCAAAACAACATTCACTTTTCCAACCCTCAAACAATTCTATTAAATCAACTTTTATCCCAATTCAGAACCGTTCAGTTCATTTTCCTTTACAGACTTCCCAACCATTGTTGTTCTAACTTCCAACCAAATTGAATAATTACGAGAAAACTATATAGTTACCAGAATATCAATCCATTCGCTTCACAACAACGATGTGAAGCGAGCAACATACCACCATACAAGTCATTGCTCCATCGTACAACTTAGCAGTCCAACCAAGTCAACACCCATTCAACCATGTTCCACCTTCACATCCATTGGCTTGAATTTTTCTATCGGTCATAGTCTGGAAAGAGACATCGATCACCAAAATCTCCCCGATGTCGCAAGAGAACTGTCATGACCACAAACTTTGCCAAGAGTCACACCGAAGACCAACTGGAATAGACCATTGACAAGAACAACACTATCAGGGTGAGATCAACAAGTCTCATCGAGCTCACAAGTCACCCCCATGGTCTTCAGCTCACTGTAGTTTAAAACCTTTCATCGACAAGAGTCACATCGAACACAACCCATTGACCAGACTCACACCGAATAGATCACATCGGCTAGAGATCCACTATTGGTAAGACACATCTCGAAGTCTCATGTCAGCCCGATCAGTTGTTCATCGACAAGACTTACACCGAATAGACCCATCAGCCAGACTAACATAGTTGGACTGACATTCGTAGGCTTACCTGAAGACCAATGTCATTCTGACGTAGTTCACTTCAACAGGAGTCTTCCTGACAAAACTCTTCAAATGGACCACAAGCACCAGAGTGACATTCACAAGTCATCCTGACGAACAATGTCACCTCAATCCGATCTTCAGCCAGAGTAATACCGAAACTCATCTAGGGTACTTTGCAAACATTCCTCAGATTGGCAAGAGTCTCACCAACGAACATCATCGGCCAGATAGGCTCTACCATTAAGACTCTTTCTGAACCTCCATGTCAACCCTACAAAGTCCCATCGGCCAAACTCACACCGATTAATTTTTTATCAAACTTCTACTTTCGATGTGAGTTCAAAACCTCATTCTAATAGCTCATGTCACACCAACCACCTGCCAGGACACACCAAAGGTCACACTGATATGTTCAAAGAAGGAACTTCACAAGGAGAACTCAGATCGGGCTGAGTCACACTGATCTCATAGACAGTTCAAGATCACTATGCAGATCGGCTAGACATCTTAGCGGTCACACCAAAATTGCCCTCTCAGAGGTTTAGGCCAGTGGGATTGAGGCACACAATTCCAACAATCTCCCACTTGAGAAGATCACATTGGCATCTCTAGAGCACTCAGGAACTAAGATTACGCTGACACCACCAGTTTAGGCCCTGCTTTGTTCAACAACATTCAGGACACCCAACCAATAAGTTTTCAACAGATAATAGTCTACCAGACAATCTGCAACAAAATCAAGTATCCAATTGCAACTAACTGTCCAAAATTGCAACTGATCATAGCCTTTCATGAAACCATATAGATCTCAAACATGCTCTCATGCTCCATCAAGACTTCTGCAACAACATCTAAGATGTCCATCGTTCAGGCAACAATCCCCATCATCCTCCAACAAGCCACCTATGGAAGAAAGGTACAAGCCAATGTGAATATGCACCAGTCCAACGAGCACAAGCAAAAGATCCTAGTGATATCAACAACAAGAAACTGCCATCACTCCATAAAACAAGATAAAACATCAGCTAGAACAACAATCAGACTGACTACTTCTATCCAATTGATAAACCCACATGATTGAAAATAACACCCACAACAAGTGCTAGTTCATCCATACCTCAAAGGTATCATACATTAGTAAACTTATGCCCCAGGCATAACCAACCCATGTACTTACAACTACAAGGTCCACGTGTATACAAGTCGATGAAAAACAAATATTTTTAGGAACTCACACTACATGAGTCATGCCAAAAGCTAAAATAATTTCAAAGGGCACAACAAGTCTACCAATCTGTAACACATAGAAAGTGTAACCATGTAGTACCAAGAACCCAACTCCACATTGATATGAAAAAACTGCAAATAGACTACTGCAAGAAAAACATCTCTTCTAATGAGTCTGCACAACTCTTCCATGTACTCCACATCCAACAAAGAAAACAATGTTATGTGAAACCACACATTTAGGAAGATCAGTAAGACCATATAGAATATGCAAATCATAACATGTAGTACGTCCTTCTACTAAACACCTCCAAGTATCAGGTATGCCAAGTAGTATCTTCTTTACATCCCCAATAGAAAAGCCTTAACAACATCCAACTGATTAAACCACATGAATGTAAGCTTCTCAAAGAAGATCAAACTACAAGTTATTTCCCATTTCAGGAAATCAACCCACTACCATCCCCTATGACATCATAAATGAAAAATATATACCAAGGAGATTACCAAGTTTTCCATCTCACAGTGAATCCTCCAGAACCATTTGACCATAGCTCAAGATCCACCAATGAAAGAAATACATAACACACCTAAGAGAAACAATAGGCACTACCTCTCAAGTTATAAACTACCAAGAAGACCAAGAGTGGGAATGAAACAATTCCTCTAAGATATCCAAATCACTATGAATCATCCAAAAACTATCTCCTCATAGGTCTCTCTTATTCTCCATGTATCCATGAGCTCCTGCAAACAATCACCTCGTGCCAAACTCCAAATGCAACATAACAATATCATGAAGTATCAGGAAAATGATCAAAGCACCCAATACACAAAGAATTTACCAAGATCAATGTCAAAGATCCAACCGTAGAATCATGAACTTAACATGACATCATGATATTTTCATACCCTCTTAAGAAATACCATGCTTCAAGTGAAGAAACCAATATCTCAAGAGCAATACACAATGTCAAAAATCCAAGACAAAAGCAAGAGTATACCATGACATAAATAACAAGCTCTGAACCAACATCACTTGTCAAGCACCAACAACACCTCAACCCAAAGAACACACAAGTCCTCCATGGTTTCAAAAATGCTAACTATCTTCAAATAGTGGCCCTGCTAATGCGAAATAACCCTTCTGCAACAACAGGATCAAAGAGTTCCTCTTAGAAACATTAGCAAACTAAAGAAGACAAATTATTAACAGTCACTACTAAAGTTCCCACTAAATAGTGATATCGAGCTTTCCAAACATCATGAGCAACCATCTCCAAAATTGAAAAAAAACTTCTAGGTCCACAAACATATAACTATACCGCTAAGATCTCAAAAGTAAGGAGATTCACTATGCTATAGGACTCCATAATCGACTTTTCAAAAACTCACTAGTTATCTGTCCTCTTAACTCAAAACAACCACACCAATGCACAAGTGACCACAAACAAGTCCATCTTACAAGTCTGCATAAACAATGAATCAAATCGCGTGGATATAGACAACCCACTTCCAAGTTGTCCCACTATAAACATATGGGTAAAGACAACCCACAACATTGCACAACTCGTAGATCCAATTAATGAAACATAAAGACTCACTACCACATCAATGTCTTGCACAATATGAGGTCTCACAAGAGAACAAACATGTAGACACCCTAACTCAAACACTAAATCAAGTACAAATTCGATTTTCCAAACATTTCCACACCAAGCACCATAGTCTAGGAATTCACCAAGCATTACCATAGAAACGATGAGTGACTAATCACATATCAAAAATTTCTATGCAGAGAAAGAACCACACCTTATCTCACCATGCACAAAGCATGCAAGTAGAGTTGCAACTATCTCATCTAGTAGCACCTTGAGGAAGCAGGGGTCTAGAAAATAGCTCTTTAGCATATCCACAAAACAACAAGTTTTCTTGACCATGTAAAACCTGCAAAACCATAAAAACATGTAAGTATAATACATCCTTAAAAAGGAAATAGCAGTTCAACAACCCTAGGCCCATTTCAAGCCATCTCCAAAACCACCAATATGCACATGCATCTGAGAAAGAGATGGGCTATTTCAAAAGCTTTCAAATCATCTAATGATTAACTCCATAGCCTTCATGCATTTGAGGTTAACAGAAAATAGTGCCTTCAAACAACAAGAAATGCCACCTAGCATAAGCAATCTCTTCCATGATTGAGAAACAACCCATGCCTCTCCATATTACCAAGGAGCCTCTCACATAGACACCCAATATGAAAGCTTTCCTACTACACAACCATGAAGCAAATAAATTCACATCATAGATCAAGGTCATACCACTGCCAACTAGAAGACACAATTCACATCAATTCAACATGACCAACTCCATTGTCTGCATCTTCACCATCCTTCAAACTGCGTGTTGTCTTTGAATACCACAAGAATTCCACTCACCAAAGGATCAATACATCGGCTGATTCCTCCAGATTTCCTCAAGCTTGAAAGACTAAGAAATCTTCATAGGAGAAATACCCAGAACCAACAACCAAAAAAAGGCTTTGATGCCACTTGTAGGGAAATTTTGGTCATCTTAGATAAAAATCCAAGATCTTTAGTGCCTTTGGTAACTTTAACTTCAATTAGATTGCCTCAAAAAAATGTACAACTATGTCACAAAGCAGAATCAAACATAGTTCATTTCCCACATTCATACTTCTGAGAGAAGCTCATGTAAATTCAATTCCAACAACTTGCATAAATAGATTCTAACCAAGAAACATGAAACATGAAAGATGAAACAAAAAATGAACACACAAATTTATGTGGGGAAAACCCTTTTGGGTAAAAAACCCCACACTCCAAAAGCCTAGATCGCCATTGTATTATTCATGTAACATAACAGTTACAAATATAACTCAAGCACTAAGCCTTTACAAAGATTACATCTTGTTTCATTATGGAGACAAACTGACAACAACCCTGTTCTATTTCCCTCTCTCCTTTTTACATTTCCCTGATCAACCTCTTAGTCCATTACAAACTTCACACTGTCACAATACTCTCACACAGTATACAAAATAGATTCACATAGAGAGAGAGAGGAGTCACCTCCTTTAGATGAACATTCAATTTTCCAACCCTCGAACGATTATGTAAAATTATCTTTTATCCCAATTCAGAACCGTTCAGTTCATTTTCCTTCACAAACTTCCCAACCATCGTCGTTCCAAATTCCAACCAAACTGAACGATTATGAGAAAACTATATAGTTACCAGAATATTGATCCATTCACTTCACAACAACGATGTGAAGCGATCAACATACCACCATACAAGCCATCACTCCATCGTACAACTTAGCAGTCCAACCAAGTCAGCACCCGTTCAACCATGGTCTACCTTCACATCCATCAACCCGATTTTGTCTATCGGTCATAGTCTGGAAAGAGACACCGATCACCAAAGTCTCCCTGATGTCGTAAGAGAACCATCATGACCATGAACTTTGCCAAGAGTCACATCGAAGACCAACTGGAATAGACCATCGAGAAGAACAACACTATCAGGGTGAGATCAACAAGTCTCATTGAGTTCATAAGTCACCCCGATGGTCTTCAACTCACTGTAGTTTAGAACCTTTCATTGACAAGAGTCACATTGAACAGATCACATCAACCAAAGACCCACTGTCGATAAGATACATTTCAAAGTATCATGTTAGCTTGACCATCTGTTCATCAACAAGACTTAAACCAAACAAACTCGTCGGCCAGACTAACATAGTCAGTCTGACATTCACAGGCTTACCCGAAGACCAATGCCATTCTGACATAGTTCACTTTGGCAGGAGTTTTCCCGATAGAACTCTTTGACTAGACCACAAGCACCAGAGTGACATTCACAAGTCATCTTGACAAACAATGTCACCCTGATCTGATCTTCAGCCAGAGTCATATTGAAACTCATCCAGGGTACTTTGCAAACATTCCTCAAATCGGCAAGAGTCTCACTGATGAACCTCATAGGCCAAAAACGCTCTACCGTTAAGATTCTTTCTGAACCTCCATGTCATCCTGACAAAGTCCCATCAGCCAGACTCACACTGACATAACTTTTTGGTCGGACTTCTACTATCGACATGAGTTCAAAATCTCATTCCAATAGCTCCTATCACACTAACCACCTTCATCGCCAAGACACACCAAAGGGCACACTGATATGTTCAAAGAAGGAAATTCATAAGGAGAACTCAGATCGGGTTGAGTCACACCGATCTCATAGATAGTTTAGGATCACTATAAAGATTGGCTAGACATCTCAACGGTGACATAAAAATTTATCTCTCATAGGTTTAGGCCAGTGGGATTGAGGCACACAATTCCAACAATCATTAATGGTAACAAACTTCTCTGCTTCACCCCCCCTTTGACATCAAGGGAAAAGGGTAGTAAATCTACAATACATCCCCTTAATGATATATCTACATGAGAATAGCTCCCCCTAACTATTTTATCCATCACCAAAAGAATTAAATTGTACCACACACCATCTACTAACTCCACAAATGTACATTGAGATAAAAAAATATCTATACAATTAAAAAATAAATATACACCTTAATTGGATGATGTTACCTTTAATTTTGTAAGGTGTGTCTTCCAATCCTTCTTGGTGACCTCCCAATCCTTCTTGGAACAAGAATTCATATAGCTTTTGTTTTCCAACTATACATAGAGGTCTTCTCCTTCTTTCAAAGAACTAGGCACTATTGCCTTTTGTATAAATTTTTCTGCATTGGCCCAAGATTTAGTTAAAGATGCAAGCCTTATATTTATCATGTTTTAGAGTTGATTGTACTACATTATGATTTTTTCTTTTTATTCTTGCAAGTAAAATAATTGACTGTGTAGATTTTCAATGATCACTCTAGTTGCTACATCCCCATCATTCACTAGATTATACACACCCGAGGCTTGAGAAATTTGGGATTTAATTGGGTCCATTTGATCCTTTATACTTTTTATAAATAATGACCACTTCAAACAAAATTAGAACAATAGTTTGGCTTCCTCCAAACTCTTTTGAATATCCTCCAAGTTGCCTTGAAACTTGGTATGTGCAATAGCACATTTATCCAAGACATCAGTTAGCCTCTTATCATTCAATATCTTTGCTACTTCCTTCTTTGTATTCTCTTTCATACTTGCAAAGTACTCCTTAAAAGAATCTAGCAGTAACTTCAACTATTGTACACATGTCAAAGAAGTATCAATGGATGCTCTGTGATGAATTTCCTGCAAAACCTTGACTACATCATGAACTAACTTTGTGCCTTTACGGTGATTTTGTAGTATCTCCTTTCTTACAGAGGCATGAGAAACATCACCGAGATGCAACTTATGAAGAGGGGAAATTTTGTCCATGTCCACTTGACCTTGTTGCATTGGAATTTGCAACAGTTGTGGAGACACCACTGGTTGGAACTGCATTTAAATGTCTAGAAGATCTTTGAATGAATCTTCAGAGAGTGTAGAGGATTCATGTCCTATTTTTGTGCTTTCTTCTGCATATTTATCATCCTTCTACTTCTCTCCACTATTAGAACACTTATTTCTAATCTTTTCAACTTCCAAAGGAAATATAGTTTGTTCCTTTTGAGATTTTGTCTTCTCAGAGACTTCTTGTTCTTCTTCTTTTCTTTGTTCTGTAGTTGTCTACCTATCTGGAGGGGTGTTCTCTGTCAAAATTTCTTCTTTCTCATGCTTATATTTCTCATTAACTAGCTCATTGTTTTCTAAGAGGGATGTGTCATGCTGCATTTCATCTTCATCACCTAGAGAAGTTCCTAATTTTTTAAGGAGTCTTTGAGTTGATTTTATTGTTTCTTCCCTTAGCTTCTCTATGTCATCCTTATCTTTTCCCATAGGAATGTTTAATCTTTTCTTTGTCCTAAATTCTTAGGCTTGCAACCAAGACCACTTAACTTTTTCCTCTTGAGTTAATGAGAAGCCAATTTTCTCCAAGGTCATCTTTTCATCTTCTGTAATTTCTTCCTATCTTCTTGTACTCAACACTTGTTTTAACTCATCTGACAACTGATCCACTATCTCACCTAGGCCAACATTAAATGTCACCATGTATTTGAAAATGGCCTCTTCAAATATTTTTTTATCTGTATTATTGGAATCTAGATACATTTCAGCCGTATCCTTTAGAATTCCAAAGTTTTCTATAGCATCAAATAGTGCATCAAGCTTCATTTGACTATGCTCATGGACCAGAGGGGTCTTCTCTTTCTACTTTCCCTTTTTTGCACTGGTCTCTTCCTGAGAGACTTTTGATTTCCTTTTGCAAACCAATTTTACTTCTTCCTCTTCCTCTTCCCCTTCTTCTTCTAAATTGATATACTTGTCCCTTTTTTCTCTTTCTTTGTTTTCTTTGAAGCTTTTTGTTTCTCAGGGAGGCTAGATGTGCCTACCTTCTTAGAGCCACCTGTTGGTTTTTTTTTTTTTTTCTGGAGGACTTTGAAAAAGTAGGTGGGGAGGTTGAGGTCTTGTCCAACCTTCTTGTTCTTAGTGAATTTTGCAGAGGATCATATGTGCCTTTAAAATTTTCCACAAGGTCCATAGGGGAACCAAACTCCCTTTCTAACTCAACTTTCATTTTTCCAACCTTTTCTTCAATATCCTTATTTTTGTTTTCTAGGTTCTCTTTCTTTGTTATCTTCTCATATGTACCAAACCTTCCTATTGTTGGATCTTTAGGTTTTCTCAATACAACCTCTACAAGGCCAATCTAATTAGATTCAACTACCTCATAAGGCAGCTCCAAAACCCAAATAGTCCTAGGTTCAACTGCTTCCATGTATCAATTATCTCTGCTAACCATAAATGTTATTTCATTCTTATACTTTTTCACAACTCTATCAAGAATTATTTCTCTTTCTTGCATCTATTCTTGAAATGGTTTGAAAATCCCCACAAAATTGAATCACAAGAATTACTATCAATAAATATTCTCAAATGATCTCTAATTTGAACAGCTACAGGGATATTGTCTTGCCATACTACATTCTTCACTCTAGGCAACTCATTGAGAAAGTAAAAGATGAAACACATAATGAGAGTACCATATTGGAAGGGGTACCTTTTTGCCTTTGTGCTCTACAAATTTTCCAACAATTACAATCATAGGAGCTCACATAGATTAAAATCTTTACCTTCTGTCACCATTTGATATGCCATGTGAATCATGGTGACAGTGACAAAGCCTTCTCTATTTGTGTCAAAAAATTTGTAAGAAATCATCATTGAGGCATATTTAACATCTGGATCTTTGATATCATCCATTGTTAGGGCATTCTTGTCAAAATTGGCTCTAATAAGCTTCATCACCACTTCATTTTTTACCACCTTCATTATCGGGATAGGTCTTGTGGAGCTCAAACCAGTAACAAACCTTATTGTTTATTTTTTTATCATATGTGAAATGTCCAACCACATGAATTCATTGTGTATTCTAATTAGAACAAACTTCACCCATTCATCTTCAAAGAAGAAGTTAAGAAATTCTATACATACATCCAAATTATTCTTTGACAAGCTGGCATACTTTGGATTCAATTGGAAATCATCTCTAGTTAACACATTTTCCTTAAACTCTAATAAATTTAAACGATTTTGTTCATCCATCTTCGAATGAATGTAAATATGCACATCTTCTGTGTGCAACATATTTGTAAGAACCCTAGAGAATGCACCTTCCTTATCTATTTCCATTGATTTGTGTGGGTGCTTCTTAAACTTAGGTCTTGGACTCTCAGCCACATCATCAACTTGAGGAGCAAACATTATGAACTTCTCTGAACTAGGGTTTGCTAGATATTGTAAATACCTTATGGAATTTTGTCAACAGGGTTTCATTCAACACTCTAAAATCACTTTAGATTACATTTGCTCTGCTCTCCTCTTCTATACACTCGAACAAAAATGCCTCTAGAATATGCATAATGAAATATAAACACTTTACCTGTGACCTAAAATATGTATTAAATGTAGCAGCAAAAAGTTAGGTCAAAATATTGTCAAACTCTCTCTCTATCATCATAGGCACTTCTAAACACTCCACAAATCTTTACATCAAGAGATTTCTCACCGGATGTTTCACCAATTGATCAAGCATGTTAATTCATGCACCAGTATGTTGAAGACTCATCTTTAGTAGGGGTTTGGAAAGATTTTTTATTGAAACTCCCCTTGAGCCAATGATCTCTATCTAGTTTTTGGAGGAAACATCTACACCAAAATTTGGCACAGATTCATTCTTCACATCATTCTCTTATGTTTTCTTCTAGATCTTTTTTATCTTCTTTTTTCTTCAACCAAATCAATATTCTATTGTGGAACAAAGTGTTTCACATTATTTCCTCTGTAAAACTCAGCTATGTGTCCCGATTCATTACATTTATAACTTGTGACACCTTACAAAGAAAATTTACTTCTTTCCATTCTAGATTTCCATTTAGAAGCTTTATGCCAAACCCCTTGCATGAGTAATAGTAACCATGGAATGATTGAAATACCATGCCATTATTGTAACCATTCATCATCTATCTTCTACATTCACTATCCTTATGACCAAATCTATTGAGTGCATATCATTGACCAAAAAATGATTGAAAATTATGATTCATCTTGCTTTTACATTCTACGGACCTATATCAAAATTTCTAGTAGAATAATAATGAACTTTAATGCTGCAAGGTGCGATCCCTTGGTCTCCATGTGTTGTACAATGTAATTATCGGGTTCGTGACATGGCTTAACCGCCTCCTGTATATTCATTAACCTTGTTGGTTGTATCATGCATTAACAATTCAATCTTTTGGTGCAACAACAATCATTTGTGCAACAATTGGTATCAGAGCCCGGTTCATAGGTTTGAACCCCTCACTTGCATTGGGGGGGATAGGTGCAAGGTGTGTGGCCTTGGTCTCCATGTGTTGTGCAATGCATCACTCAATTTTGCGACATGGATAAACTGCCTCTTATAGATTCATTAACTCTAGTGGTTGTATCGGGCATTAATAGGTCGATCTTTTGGTGCAACAAAAACCGTCTGTGTAACATTTAAAATATGAATACCTTTGTGTAGAAATCTATCTTCTTGTATTGAACATGTTTGATATTTCTCTTCTTATGTCCAATCTTCCTTTGTTCATTATCGTTCTTCTTCTCAATATTGTTGGAGTCTGATTTTCCTTTGAGCTTTCTCCTTTTTCAAACCCTAATCCTTTTTTTTCCTTATGATATTTTTGAATAGAAATCATGTCATCAAGCAAGGTGCTCTTCTTTAATTTGTCTTCTTGACTCTTTGATTTCTCTAGATCTTTCCTCAAGGACACAAACTCTTCTTTAAGCTTTGAGCATTGTGTAGACTTGTCTTTCAATTTGGCATTCAAGCAGTCTTAAAAATATTTTCCTTCTTCAACTTGCACTTTCAGATTAGTGGTTATCTCATTTGATTGTTTGAGTTTCTCATTTTTTTCCTTGAGTTGATATTTAACTTTCTTGAATTGATTCTTGAACTTCTTGATACACTCATTAAATTTCTTAAGATTTTATTTAGATCTCTATTCTCACATTTTGCTTTATCTAGGTCATCAAGAGTAGATCCAAGTTCTCCTTCCATATCAACTTTATAGTCTACTTTAGTAAATCCTTCCATCACAAGTTATTCTAGAGGGATAAAATACTTCCTATTTGCCATGTATTCAATCTCCAAGATCTACCTTAGTTGTTAGGCAATTTGAAGGAACCTTTCTTTGATACCAATTGTTGAACACCTAAAATACTGAGAGGAGGGGTGAATCAGTATTCCCTATAATTCAATAACTTAAAAACACATTATAAAGCATCTCATTAAACTTGCAAAGATTAAAATAAACAAGTAAAGCATGCATCATGACAATCAACAAAAGAACACCATATTATATGTGAAAAACACTTGAAAGGGAAAAACCATGGTGAGGATTAAATCACTAAATATCATAATTGTTACAATAGATCATAGCTTAAGGGACTCATTGTCCAAAAAATAGGAGGGCTTACTGCCCAAGGAAGATCACTTCTTCCTAAATTACAAATGGACATACAAAATGACTCGTTGCTAGAGTTTGAACTATTTATAATGCATCTGCTATATGCTGAAGATATAGTTCTTTGTTCTACTCAAAAAATTTACTTTATAAACTTCATCACTCTTATGTGCATGCACAAGATAACCACTATCACCTTACACTCTTCTCTCTACACACACACACAATTATCCTTCTCTATATGTATATATCTTCCACAAATATTCATACCATCAACTAGGTTAACCTAATTGGATGAAACGTGTGACCCCAAAACTTGTCGGCTCAAAACCATAACATACACACCTTGTGAAAATAACTAAAATGTGTTCTTCACCAAAATAGGTTGGCATAACCTATAGATACTCCTATGAATCCTCTCCATACACAACTTAGTCCCACATGACCCCAATACCCTTAGGTTGGTACAACACAACCAGATTGGTAAAGCAACAACTGAATGAACCAACTGTTTATCCAAAAATTGACACGTGGATCACAAAACACTTGAAAATACACACACATATGAAATCTCCAAAAAAATCCTAAAATTTGCAAAACACAATGATCATCTGTGGTGCGGATCATTCTAACATGAACTTTGCAATTGTAACTCTGTCACTACTTAGTTCGATACCTTGACTTTAATATCTTATGTTGTGGAGGACATAAAACCCTAAAAATTTGGGTATAGAATCCTTCAATACTTACCATTATTACCTCAAAACTATATGACAAGATAATTCAAAGCGGAACAATGCGAACAACAAAAAAATCTTCCTCTGTTACATTAAAAATACAATGTCTTAGTCTGGGACTTAGCCAAATCTCCCAAAAAACACTTGGTCTTCTCCAAACTATATTCATACTAATACACCATAAATTCCACAATGGGTTGACATCAATGAAAATACCATACAAAATCATGGTCATGTTGCCAACAGTTCTATGTATTGTTAAAAATGTCTTCCATATTGTACCATTTTATATTGATGGTATTATACTCTTGGTTATCTTAGCTTCGTATCATTATAACTTTTACATATTATAATTATAATGCTTTACCATATGCACACATTGGTCTTATATTATGATTGATGGGCTTAGTCATTAGTACTTTTTATGTTGATTTTATGTGCTTTTAGGCACTTTACATATATTTTCTAAGTACCTTCTAGACAAAAACTTCCATAATATGCTATCCTTTCACAACATACTTTGCAACTTTGAACCTAGTTTATGAATATGAAATATGGTGATAATATTCATAGTATTGCATGATTTAAACATGAGAATGTATACATATGAATAAAATTTTATGATTTAATTATGAAGGTTAGTTGTATATGTATGTTGTGTGGATTAATCTCTCTGTAGCTCAACACGTGGCAATAAGAATTGAGCCTTTGTATCAAAAACCAAAGTAGCAAAATAGGGGATCAATGGAGTTTAAGCTGTCTAAAGTGCAAGAAGCTATGGAGCTAAACATGAGCCATCATGGAAGGGATAAATGCTGAAGAAGGATACTTGTTCTAGAATTCTAAACGTTTTCTTATGTGCCTCACATGCAAAACTATTTCACGGAATTTCTTATTTGAATAGGTCTCTTCTTCCTTTTCAGTTAGAATGAATAAGTCAATCTTAATTTCATATCCTTGTATCTAGGAGTGGGATTAATGATTATAGTTAGTTAGCAATTTGAATAAGTCTCTCTCGATTTTTGTATAAAGTCAGGGGATGAGTTCATAGAAAAGTTAGTTGGTTTTTATAATTTGTTAAGTAGTTAGTCATTTTCGAGTTCCAAGTAATCTAAAAACATGTTTTGATTAGAGGTAGAAAATGGGTTTTGAAGGGACCCGAAACTCTTTACACAAAAAAGCAACTAAACCGAAAGATACAAACAATTAAAGCATAACAACCCAACCACAACAAAAAGTCATCAAAAAAGTAGGATGCCACCCAACAACATTACATATTTTTCAGGATATCTATGGCCTCCACATCACATGCCATATTCTTCAAGACTTCATCCCTAGCAACAAATAGATCATTAACAGGAGCACCTGCCCGAGCTTTGGTCTTGTTACAGGTTCTAACCCCAATCCCACCCGATTTAACCTCGCTAATCAAAACATAACCCTTATCACCAAGCACCTCCCCTTCCATCAGCTTGCCATCAACATCATTATCATCAGCCTCCTTGCCATTTTTATCACTACCCACAGGGGAATTAATACCAACAAATTCGACATTGAACCTAGATTTGTTCCCCTCCCTTCCTTTATCCATATTAGCATATAACCTTTCAATGTGATTTTCCAAGGTGAGGACTCTTCCTTCAAGATTTTGCTTCATCAAAAGCATTTCCTCCACCACAATTTTTAGGGAATTCATCAGATCATCAATCTAATCTTGAACAGAGGAATCCTCTGCTTTGCTCATAACACCCCTCACTCACACTAGTCATATTAAGTTCAGGGAAAATCCATTTAAAAAGCTTATAAAAAATAATGGAACCCTCTTTGGCGGCTCCCAGAACATCAGTAGTATTTTATTTATCAATATTAAAAACATCCTTACCCTCATCATACTCCTCATGAAAGGAGCTAACCTTATCCAAGTCCACAACAACATCCTTACCCTTGTCAACAACAATCAACGTTTTTATTTTTTGAATGGACTCCATAATCTCTGCTGCAACCACCTTCCTTTTCATCTGCCTATTTGGGTCCACCACAAGGGAGTCCACAACATCCTACCCAACTTCAGCCACAACCTTCTTGTCCTTAGTCAAATCCTGAAGCCCACCCGAATAAACCACAACATCCTATTCCCTAACCCCATTTGGAGATCCCATAGCATCCTGTCCACCAACCATTTTAAGAGGAGTATCCAACTCTAGCATTTTACTTGCAGACCTCACAACCTTCTTCTTATTATCAACCATTATCATATCCCTTTTTTTAAGAGTAGGGGGAGGCAAAGCCACCTCACCAATTGTATCCTTCATCTCCTTTTTGCTCCGACTCATCATTTCATCAACAAGCTCCTCATTGTAGGTGTCATAACCTTGATTAGGGCTTGTATCCTTTTTGTTACGCTTCCCCAGAGTAGGGGACCTCATATCCTCATCCATAGTTTCCAAAGAGTCTGGCACAAAATCCACATCATCCTTCGACATCGACTCTTTTTCCAGAATAAGCTTCCATTTTTTCCTTTTTTTGCTGGCCAAATCCTTCTCAAAGATAATCTCATAACCCTCCTCCTACTTTTGCTGCACACCCTTAGGGGTAGCAAGTGGATTAACCACCTCAAAGGATTTGGCATAGTTAAAAATTAGGAGGATCAACCCCACATGAATAACATGGTTCTTTGGATTTTTCTTACGATCAATAATGCCAGCATCCAAAGAGGCCAAAAGGTAAAAGGGAAAGGAGATCCTTTTCTTGTGTCGAAAATGGTTAAGTAAGACAAAGTGATAAGAATTTATCATAGAATATCGGCCTTCAAGGGAAATGAACCACATAATCTCCTTTGCTACATCCCCCCACAGGGCCTTGATAGATTTTGTCTCATATCCCCACTTCTCACTGCACGAAGGTCCTCAACTTCCTCTCCTTTGAAGAAGTTTTTAGTGGAATTTTGTACTTCTTTTTTGTCTCTAAAGAACTTCATACCTTTCATCGACAAACTAGTAATGTGGGCTATGAGGTCTTCGTTAACATCAAACTCCGTACCTCCAAGTTTTAAAACCTTATTATTCCAATTTTTAGCAAACAAAGTAGTCATTTAAGGGTTATTACCATGAAGCCTCTCAAGATAAGGCGTCAACCCTCCCTTCTCAAGAATTTTCTAGACCTCCAATTTCTTCTTTACCTCGTCACATGAGAATGGCTCTGCATGATTTATGTCTCCACCCATGGCAGTCGAACTAACAGAGTTGAGAATTTTCACAACTTTTAGAGAAATGAAGAAACTTCTCAAGAAAGCAACACTTAGAATGCCCACAATCCGTGTGAGAAAAAAATGTGGGAGAGGTGATTTATTATCATAGTAATCTGCTCCCTACGGATATCCCTTAGTACCATCAGTGCAAGCCAAAACTTGATTACCACTCCTCCATATCATAACCTTCCACATGATAACAAACATGCACGCCCAAAGCCATAAAAGATCATAAATTACCTTAGATTTGGGCATCATGATTAATGGTGACAATAGCCTCTATAGGTAGAGGATCATTGAAATCCCACTCCTGAGCCCCTCTAACCCCGAAATTAATAAAATTATCAGCTAGACTATTTCCTTCTCTCAAAATATGAGAGATATAATAATCATCAAAAGAATTAAGGATATCAATGGAACTCCTAATCAAATTTTCAATAGTCCAAGAGGAGGTAGCACACTTTTTCAAATTATTAATGATATTGAGCAAATCCCCCTTAAGCCAAAATTTCTTAAATCCTTTCTTTTGAGCCAATTTGAGTCCATGATAGGCAACAACATAATCTAAAACCATGTTGTTGAAATGCAATTATTGAATACAATCCGCAAGAAGGATTTTGTTTGAATATCTAGTGATATGCAATGAATGGAGTTGTATGTTACATGGATGCGTAAGAATTTGAGTTAGATTTTGTTCTAAGTAAAGTGAGACAGTCCGCTGAGCTGGCCACTTGAGGTACTGCCCCTCACTTCAGTTATGTACTTATTCATTTATGCATTCCTGTTAATTATGTTTTTATTGTTTTATAAATGCATTGCAAATTAAAGTACTAGAATAGCTCTTATAGTTGATTACAGTAGTTGTTGTTCATGAATAGATGTATAATTAGTGAATCATAGCACCCCGAAGATTAGAATTGGTTATTATGTTATTTTGAGTAGTTTTGGATTGATTATGTACTTACTTGTTATTAGTAGTCATCTACAACGTATGCTGTAGGTACCCATAGCCATTAGGTTCTATAACTACTTTTATTGTTTTTTACAATTCTATAAGATTCCAACAAAGTAGAATAGTCTGAATAAGTTTGCATAGGACAATCTAGGTGAACATTAGTCCATGAAGGCACATATGGTGCAACATCATCATAAGTTTACGCACCTTGGTTGATGATTTATTGTAGTCTTAGCAATGTGAAGTGGAATGTTTAGCTAGTTAACCCTATGAATTGAGTAAATTCTACCAAGTTTACAATACATTAGCTTAGACTCTACAATGATGATTACATTTTTCTTATACTCACTATGCTTACATCCTATTACACCACAATTTCCTTATATTTATATGCTTGCATGTAATAATATGAATGCTTATCATAATTAAAAATTACATACCTTTATTTTTTCCCTCATTGGGCCAACATTAGGCTAACACCTTGCTTCCTCTTTCACACATGATTTCATTATCATATCTTACAATGTTGCTACATGTTATGACATCCTTACATTATTATATGCTTATATTTTAAATGGCTTTAGCCTATAATTACATGTTGATCTAAAACCTTGGATATTATCATTTAATTATTGTACCTACTATTGGGAAACATTAAGGGACATGTGATTCATCCCTCTTCCATGTGATTTAATGTTTACATCTCGTAAGAGATGCATATATGTATATGATTATTTATTCACATATTACATGATGTATCTAGGTTATTATATATTATATCTTATTTTAGCTATTGCTTATTTATCCTTGCCATTGCGGAACCTTAGCAGCCTTTTTTATATGTGCCTACTTGCTATATCTTGACATAATATTGTCATGGTGCACTATGTTATCTTTTAAAAGTAATTATAAGCTTATGTGGTTTTGCATGATCGTATATTTTTGTCCTCTCCTCTTGTTCTTTGCATCCTTGCATGTAACCAATTGGAGGGGGAATATTTAACATCCCTAAAACTCTTTGATTACTATTATTATAGTGTTATCTCATGATTACAATGATTATTTTTCTTTTAGGTAGAGTCCTACTTCTACACTAGATAGACTCACATTTCTACACCAAGTAAAATCCTATTAATTTTTCTCCAAGTACTATTACTATTTCTGATCTAGGAAGAGTCCTTACTTTTGTTCCAATAGAAACTAATTTATCCTTTTGACTTTAAGATTTCTTTTCAATAGTTTTAGCAATTGTGAACTTATGCCTTTTTCAAATTCTTGACATATGCTACTCATTGGAACTTTTCTTCTATGCTTATGGAGCACTCATTACAAGGAGTATGTATTGAATTGATATCCAAATTTGTATCCTTTTAATGTGTGTCTAAATAGTTAGTTTTATGTTAACTAATTATTTCACTTTGACATGGATCTTGTTGGATGTTGTGGTTATGTTGTTGATATGTGGTTGTCATTGATGTCAACGCTATTAGCATTGGTGTTTCTGAAGGCTGGATATGTCGAGGAGATTGAGAAATTTGTAAAAAATATAGTGCAAACAACTGGTGAAGCTAAGAAGGTCAGAATGATGGAAAGAGCTGTAAGTTGCTAATCTGAAGGTGTGCTTCAAAGGGTTTGTTGCTGAACCTTTCTAGTATGTTGTCTAAAAGTTTCAGAGGTTCGCATCAAGACTTGTGAAAGTTATGAAGATCTATGTGCCTACAATTATTCAGTTTCTATAGATGGTGTTCTTGGATGAAGCGGATAAAATTATGGTAATTTCATGTGTTGCGCATGTAATTGTGACATTCATGGATGAGTATAGATCGTGCTCTATCCTTGCTGTACATTCGCATTGATCGAACTGTTCGTGATTGGAGATTTTTCAGATGTGTGCTCGAGTTTTCATGTTCTTGGCCGACATGATGGTGTTAGTGTGTTGCGGATCCATGAGGATTAATATTTTATTGTTTGGCATGCATGAAGGTGTTTTTTTGGGTCCTCACTATGTTGTGACTGACTTGTGTTGGTGCACATTGAAATTTATTCATGTATTGAGGCCAAAAATTGTAATTTATTCTTTATTTGAGGCTGACTGAATGGTTGATGTAAATCTGTGTAGTAGATATATAAGAGTGATTATTTTCCTCATTTAGAGGCAATGATTGGTGTGTACAAGTGATGTACATGTGTGAATAAATATTAGATCATTCAAGAGGAGAGCAGAGTGTGAAAGAGATTGAGCAAAGTGTGTAGAAGTTTTTGTGTGCCTAGCTGGAACTGTAATCAAGCTTTTGTAGAAGATAATTTCTTAGTTCAACATCAAATGGATTTAATTTGATTATTGTATGTAAGGTAGTGAGCCTTCCTTCTAAGTAGTGTGCTCTAGGAAGTGTTCCTGAATGCAAGTGCATTCCTTTTTATTCTTCATTATACTTCTAACAGGGTATAATCTTGTGGACTAACATCCACCGTGGTTTTTCCCCTAATAGGGTTTCCACGTATAAAATCTTGGTGTTCATGTGTCTATAATGTGTTATTGGTTTATGCTTGCACTATTATTTATCAGAACTGAGATTTTAGGTTGATTAATAATGTATAAGTTTGATTTTGGTAACAACTGATTCACCCCCCCTCTCAATTGTCTATCCTTGTTTTTCCAACAATTGGTATCATAGCTAGTTCCTCTAAATAACCCTAACAATTTGAGGTGTCCGAGATGGCATCATACAAGAAGGATAGTCCTAGATTCGATGGTACAAACTACTCTCTATGGAAAGTCAAGATGGAGTGTCATTTGAAGTGAATTGGTGAACCTTTCTGGAAGATTACACAAAGTGCATATACTATTCCTCAGAATGGTCCCTCCTCTGAAGATAGGATCAAGCAAGAAAAAGTTAATACTAGGGTAGTAGAAGCATTTTTGAATGCTTTGACAAATTTAGAGATGACAAATGTGATAGGATTGAAGACTGCATACCAGATCTGGAAAAAAGTTGGAAACATTGTATGAAGGAGATGCACTAGTGAAAAGTGCTAAGCTACAAAGTCTAAAAGGCAAGTGGGAAGACTTGAAGATGAGTGAAGATGAGAACATCCTCTCTTTCTCTCAAAAGATAAATGAATTGGTGTTGAGCATTAGATGTGCCGATGGAGTCTTAGATGAAGAAGATATTGTAGCTAAGATACTTAGATTTGTGCCTCCTTCCGACAAAACAAGAGCTCATGCTATTGATGAACTCAAGATAGTGAAAAATATTACAAGAGACATGTTGATTGGAAAACTTGCTACATTTTAGTTGAGTGAATTTTGTGAGTTTGCTTCTAATACTGAATCCGCCTTCAAGGCTATTGTATCCGAGAAAATCAAGCAAAAATATGATTCGGGAAAGAGTTCCAAGAGAACATTCAAGTATGAAGATGAGATGAAGCAGATTGAAGATGAAGAAAAGGAATTGGAAGAACTGAAATCATTGATTATGAAAAGAGAATCAAGAGGTCATGGTAAGTACAAAGGAAAGTTACCTATTAAATTTTTTTCTTGCAGTAAGATAGGTCATTTTGCATCTAGATGTCCTGAAAGAGTTTCAAAGTACAAACTTGAGAAGACGATATTTCAAAGGAAATGCTATTATGCTGAAGAAGGTGTAACTGATGAAGAATTTGATAAAGAAATTGGAAATGAAGATGAATGGGTATTTATTGCTATCAAAGAGAATGGTCAGGTATCCACTGAATCTGCTAGTAATGTGAATGTTGAGAAAGCTCTTGCAACAAAAAATGAAGAAAAGGATGAATGGGTAATTGAAAATGGATGCTCACATCATATGGTTGGTGACAAAATCAAGTTTGTAAGTTTGGAAAACTATGATGATGGTGTTGTAAGATTTGGAGACAACACTTCTGGTGTGATTCATGGCAGAGGCACTATTTCTTTTGGTGGTAAGCACAATACTGATGATGTTCTTTATGTAGAAGGATTAAATCATAACTTGTTGAGTGTTGGATAGATGGTAGACAAGGGTTACAACCTGTAGTTAAAGGATGGTAAGTGTAGAATAAGGGGAAGTGTTGGAAATATGATTGCTTCAGGTACAAAGATAAAATGTAATATCTTTCATTTGAGTGCTCCTAGTGAAAGTTGTTTGATTGCTCAAATTGATGTAAGCTGGTTATGGCATATGAGGTTGTGTCATGTGAACTTTGATAACATTGTCAAGATAAGCTCTACTCAAGCAGTTAGAGATGTGCCTAATTTAGTGAAGCCTACTAACACTATGTGTAAGGAATGTCAGATGGGAAAGCAAACACAAAATTATTTTTGGAGAAAATAGTATAGCTCTAATGGAGTACTGGATTTGATACATCTAATCTATGTGGTCCATGTAGAATCAAAAGCCTACAAGGTGAAAGGTATTTTTTGTTGCTCATTGATGATTATTCTAGAATGATATGGGTTGCTTTCTTAAGAGAAAAACATGAAGCATTAGAAAATTTCAAAAGATTCAAAGCTATGGTAGAGAATGAGATAGGTCAAAAGATCAAATGTCTAAGGTTAGACAGAGGTGGTGAATTCACTTCATAGGAATTCAATTCTTTCTATGAAGAGCATGGAATCCAAAGACAACTATCTCCTCCCCGGACCCCTCAACAAAATGGAGTTGTTGAAAGAAAGAACATAAATGTTGTAGACATTGCTAGAACCATGATACTAGAAGCAAATCTTCCTCATTTCTACTAGATAAAAGTTGTAAGTACTGTTGTGTATACCATTAATAGGGTGAATGTCAACAGTAATTCTAGTAAGACACCTTTTGAGCTATGGTTTGGTTATAAGCCTACTGTCAAGTATTTCAAAATTTTTGGAAGCAAATGCTACATCAAGAGAGATGATGATATAGACAAGTTTGATGCTAGAAGTGATGACATAATCTTTCTAGGATACTCTACTAAAAGAAAAGCTTATCGGTGCTTTAATAAGAGGTTGAAGAAAATGGTTGAAAGTGTTAATGTCAAAGTTGGTGAAGATATTGGTAAACCATCTAGATCTAGTGGATATGATTCAGATGATCAACATGATAGTGCTAACAATGGAAATAATGTTTAGGCACAAAATCAACTTCAAATTGTTTTGGTGAACCAAGGGAATCAAGAAGCAAAAACTAGCAGAAGTGTAGAAGAAAGAACACAAGAAAAAGAGGTCGGAGAAAATATTAAAACTCCTAAGTATGTGAGGCGAAATCATTCTGATAGTCAGATCATAGGAGATAAGAGCAAAGGTGTGCAAACTAGAAGAATAATTCTAGAAGAATACTGTCTAATTTCTAAAGCTAATCTTAGAAATATCAATGAAGCATGCAAGGATGAATATTGGATGGAAGCCATGAAAGAAGAACTAATGTAGATACAAAAAAATGATACATGGGATCTTGTTCCTATACCTCAGAACAAAAATGTCATTGGAACCAAGTGGGTGTTCCAAAATAAACTGAATGAGCAAGGTGAAGTTATTAGAAACAAAGCAAGACTGGTTTGCAAAGGGTACTCACAGATGGAAGGTATTGATTTTGAAGAAACTTTTGCCCCTATTTCTAGAATTGAAGTCGTAAGATTATTTCTTGCTTATGCTACTTTCAAGAATTACAAAGTTTATCAGATGGATGTAAAGTCAACATTTCTAAATGGTGAACTAGAAGAATAAGTCTATGTTGAACAACCAGATGGATTTCAATTAATTGATGAAAAGGACATTGTATGTCGATTGAAGAAAGCTCTATATGGACTTAAGCAAGCTCCTAGAGCTTGGTATGCTAGATTGGATAAATAATTGTTGAAACTTGGATTCAATAAAGGTACTACTGACAACAATTTGTATTTCAAGTTGGATCAAAATAAAGAACTGATCATTGAAGTCTTTGTTGATGATATTATTTTTGAAGGTGATGATGATTTGTGTATGAAGTTTGCTAATCAAATGAGAAGTGAGTTTGAAATTTCAATGATAGGAGAGCTGAAATTCTTTTTAGGATTGCAAATCACTCAGTTAGATGATGATTTTTTGTATCTCAGTCTAAGTATGTGAAATAGTTACTGAAAAAGTTTGGCATGGAAGATTCAAAGCCAGTTGGTACACCTATGGTAACCAGATGCAAACTTACATAGAATGATGATTATCCTAAAGCAAATTAGACAAGATACAAGTCAATGATTGGTGGATTACTCTATTTGACTCAGACCAGGCTAGATATAATGAATGTTGTATGCATGGTTGCTAGATTTCAAGCTAATCCTAAAGAGTCTCATGTGACTACTATGAAAATAATTTTTAGATACCTGAAAGGGACAATTGATCTTGGTCTTTGGTATCCTAAGGATGATGATCTTATCCTGAGTGATTTCACTGATGCTGATTGGGCAGGAGATGTAGATGACAAGAGTACCAGTGGCGGTGCATTCTTCTTAGGGAAGAAGTTGGTATCTTGGCTAAGCAAAAAGCAGAACTTAGTTTCATTATCTACTGCTGAGGTAGAATTTATTGCTGTTGCAAATAGTTGTACCCAAGTATTGTGGATGAAGAAAATGTTGAGAGATGTTAGAATTGAGTATGAAGAACCCATTGCCATATTTTGTGATAATTCAAGTGCCATTAACATCTCTAAGAATCCAATGTTTCTTTCAAAGACAAAGCACATATCCATCAAGTATCACTTCTTGAGAGAAAAAGTAAGTGACAAAGAAGTTAGATTGGAGTATATACCTACCAAGGAGAAAATTGCAGACATATTTACCAAGCCATTGCCTAAGGATAATTTTGGGTATCTTAGAGGCATGTTAGGGGTGATTTACCCTCTTGATTAGAACTAAGATGCAGGTAGTCTGTGAATTCATAGCCTATCTTACTCCGGATTAATGTTGTGGTGGTTGCTCCTCAGGGGGAGTAGTCAGATGATTCAAATTTGTGATCAGAGCATGTGTAAATTTTCCATTGATGTCAAAGGGGGAGAGAAGAAAAATGTGAAAAACATAGGAGAATAAGGAAACATGAAAGAGTGCACAATCTTAGGGGGAGATAGTTGGAGAAGAGTTAGTTGGGTTGATGGTATTATTTTTCACATCATGTGTTGCCATCAATGCCAAAGGGGGAGATTTTTGGATGTTGTGGTTATGTTGCTGATATGTGGTTGTCATTGATGTCAACACTATTATCATTGGTGTTTTTGAAGGTTCCTTATGTCGAGGAGATTGAGAAAATTGTAAAAAATATAGTGCAGACAATCAGTGGAGCTAAGAAGGTCAAAATGGTGGAAAGAGATGTAAGTTGCTAATCCGAAGGTGTGCTTCAAAGGGTTTGTTGCTGAAAATTTCTAGTATGTTTTCTAAAAGTTTCAGAGGTTTGCATCAAGACTTGTGAAAGTTATGAAGATCTGTGTGCCTACAATTATTCAGTTTATGTAGATGGTGTTCTTGGATGAAGTAGATAAAATTTTGGTAATTTCATGTGTTGTGCATGTACCTGTGACATTCATGGATGAGTATAGATCATGCTCTATCCTTGTTGTACATTCGCATTGATCGGAGTGTTCGTGATCAAAGATTTTTTTGATGTGTGCTCGAGTTTTCATGTTCTTAGCCAACATGATGGTGTTAGTGTGTTGAAGATCCATGAGGATTAATATTTTATTGTTTGGCATGCTTGAAGGTGTTTGTTTGGGTCCTCACTATGTTGTGACCAACTTGTGTTGGTGCGTATTTAAATTTATTCATGTATTGAGGCCGACAGTTGTAATTTATTCTTTATTTGAGGTTGAATGAAAGGTTGATGTAAATCCTTATAGTGGATATATAAGAGTGATTATTTTACTCATTTAGAGGCAATACTTGGTGTGTACAAGTGATGTACATGTGCGAATAAAGATCAGAGCATTCAAGAGCAGAGCAGAGTGTGAAAGCGATTGAGTAGAGTGTGGAAGAGCGTGTAGAAGTTTTTGTGCACCTAATTGGAATTGTAATCATGCTTTCATAGAAGCTAATTTCTTAGTTCAACATCAAATGGATTTAATTTGATTATTGTATGTAAGGCAGTGTTATTGATTTATGCTTGCACTGTTATTTATCAGATCTAAGATTTAAGGTTGATTAATGTTGTATAAGTTTGATTTTGGTAACAACTAATTCACCCCCCCTCTTAGTTGTCTATCCTTGTTTTTCCAATAGATCTTCATAAAAGTTCACATGTGAAATGCAAAGTGGGAGTAAATTTTAATCATAAAACTATACACCCTACACTTTTTCCTTTTATTTTGGACTCACTTTGACATAATTGTCCCTAATATAATGCTTAATGTAAAAATAAGGTATTTTGTCATGTATGTTGGAAAATAACCTTTATATCCTAATTTCATCTTCACACATCCCTAGAGACTAGTCCTAATTCATTTTTATCCATTTTTTACCCTAAATCATTTCTGTGCTAAATTGACTTAAGTTAGATCTACAAATACAAAAAAGCCCCAAACTTTCAAAAGTCAAAATTTAAAATAGGACTATTTTTATTTTCTCTAACTAGCCATTTTGAGACAACCAAAGAGAAAATATTTGAATAAAAATCATAGGATTTTATCTAAAATATGAAACCTAATTCATTATGATCATCTAGAAATTGTCGAGCATCATTTGATATTGAGTGTGATAGTTCCATTACATATTACACTATAATTAGAGAATATAATCAACATGACATCAAATTTTCGGGCATATGACATGATTATATTTTATCTTTAATCTTTATACAAAATTGTTGAATTTGTAATCAAGTTTGGCCAAATGAAAATAATCATGATGTAGCAAGCTGTTAAACAATATCTTTCAACACTACTCATTTAGACACAAGTTGTACCAGATATCAAGGTGAACAAATTATTGACATTAGTTTTAAGAAATTTTAGATTTTCTATTAGGTTTGAATTTGTGTGCAAAATTTAGTTTTGTAGGCACAAAGTCCAATCCTATATATGTATAAGTGAACTAAAACATCAAACAATAAATTTATCAATCCCATAGTGATTGTTTGATAGTTCCAATTTACTCTCATGTTTGTGAATCAACTAGTAGCATACCATAGTCAAATTATTCATCAAACCTAAAGCTTAGTACCTTTATTTTATCTATTTAATTTAAATATTTTATTTTAGGAGGATTATTAATCTTAACTCTCGATCCTATGCTAGCTTTTTAATTCATTATGATTTAATTTACCTAGGATATTTATGTAAGTTTGGTTTATTCACATACACATTTAATTAATATATTACTTTATGAATAATTTTTATTGGTTGATTATCACTCAATTATATTCTTTCTTATCATAATAGTTAGAGAAACATGAAAATTTATTTTACAAAACCACTAGTTTGAAGTTTTTCTTGCCTTCATTAGAATGTATAAAAAATGATCATACACAAAGAGTAATAATCATGCCATGATCTCACCAAATATATAATAATATTTATTAGAGTTTATTAGAATTAATATACATTGGCTTGTAAAGTTCACGGTTTCTTGTACAAAACTTCTCCAACCAACTATTGGAGTAAATAAGTTATTATCTGATAATTAATTAATCATCAATTAATTATTATAGGCTTTTTTTACTTTAGTTCACTTAAGCTAAACTTAGGAGTTGCTTTTAATCTTTAGTTTGACTCTTTTATTAGTTTGGACTAAATTTAGGACAAGTTGTCTCATTGAATGAGATTACAACACTTGTCTCTATCTTGTCAAATTTGCATGTAGGGTTTTCTTGTGCATTGCTTATATAAGCATGCACATTCATTTGTAATATTAATCCAGGTTATTTGCATCAATAATAATTATCAGGTTATTGAGTACAATCTTGCTTTTGATCTTCTCTATTGTGATAGGTAATTGCTTGTAGGTGTTTCATGGGAGTTGTGGGTTGAATCTTCAATTCTAACATGGTATCAGAGCCCAGATCTGCAACCCCCTATTTAATTTCTAAAGGGATCTAACCTTGAGAAAAAATTTGGTGCATCTTGGTGCAAAACGGGTCTCGCCATCACATCTAGAGTAGCTAAAAACCTAAAGAATGCATGTCATTTTGCTTAAATTCGAGCAGTTGCAAGAAAAGCAAAAAAAAATTTAGTGGCACAAAATCTAAGGCAAATTTTGTACGATCCGTATAGTCGCCATGCGGATCCATATCGCTGCATTAATTTTCCTTGCTCAGATACAAAGGTTTGAAAAAAAGTTCTCATTTTATTTTATTATTTTCTAGAAAACAAAAAAATATTTCAATTTTTTTTTGAAAAAAATCAAGCAAAAATTTGAAACATCAATCAAAACAAAAAAATATAAAAATGCAGGTTTATGACTACGCAAGGTATGAACTATACCTTGTTGCAAGTGGGGTCCCATCAAAGGACCGCCAACAACTCCAAATCATCCACTGACAACCTCCTTAAATAAACCTAGCAGCCTTAAAAAAAATTCGGTAGAAAATTCAGCCTTTAGCGAAAAAATCGACGCTAAAACTTGACTGCAGAATATTCTACTTGGAAAGTATATTTTGGCCAACAACCAGATATTCTAGGTAGTGGGAAATTTTTAGGAAATCAATTTTTTTCCTAGAAGAGAGGATTTTTTCTTAGAGACGAACTTCAAATTTAATCCAGTACTTTTCTGATGTCAGCATGATGTCATGTTGATGTCATTGTTTAGATGACCCTCTTTGCCCCCCTAGCACTGATTTGCCTTAAAGGAGTAGTTATTTTTAATATTTGGCATAACTTGGGCATACGGGGTCAAAATTGAGCAAACGGGATATCGTCAGAAAGTTGGTTCCATAAAGTTTCCAATGATGCAGGTCTTATTATCAGATTTTATAGCTGGTTCTTGTTATTCTCAGTTAAAGTTAGATCTTCATTTTTCTCTTCCAAGCACATAACTTTTCATCTATATCTCCAATTTTCATGATTCAAGTGGCATTGGAAAGGTATTTCAGAGCTCTTCAGATTTATTCATGCACTTTTTCAAGAATATTCCCTAGGTACATTTTATTCAATATTTTGTGTTTTCACACTTTGCTTAATTACTTTGGATGTCTTGGCACCTAGAAAGGATATGTTAATTTTTCATTTGAGTGAGTATCATGGGTTTTTCTGTTCAACCTTTTATGATAAACTTGGATAAGGATAACTATGAGTCTTGGCACGATGGCATTTTGACACATCTCAAGTGGCTTGATATTTTTCCTTATTTGTATGGACTCATACTTGCACCAGAAACACCAGGGAGTTTATTAGCATGGGGCATCATCAAAGATCATATTGTAGGGGTTATATGTTCTAGTGTTGATCTTGACACTATGTATGTTGTATCATACATTGAATGTCCCCACATACTTTGGACACAACTTTGGGAGGTCTATGGAGACCCTCATATCTCTCCATACCCAAAGGATCATGTTGTAGATTATCTAATCCCTCTTGTAGATATAGATTGCATACCATTTGATGATGATACTTTAGAGGAGCTTGAGTATATCACAGGTCTTGCATGCTCTGATGGTTCAGAGACTTTCATTCATGTTCCCACTCTTTAGATTGAGACTACATCATCTTCTGTTGTTCCTGATCATCTTGGCATCACCACATCTTTGGCCCCTATTGATTTAGTGCAATAAGACATCATATATATTATAGACATAGCTACTTGGGATTTGTATCTTGTAGACATATCATCCTTGTTTGTAGAGTCCTATATTGCAAATATGGAGGATTACTTTGGGGAAATTCATCTCCTCTTTGTTGAAAGCTACATCACTGTTGTTGGCCCACCATCTTCATCGCCTTTGCAGCTTGTTCTATATCAATCTTCATAGGATTCTAGATCGACATCATCACTTTTTGATATGTGGATATGTGAGCAAGTTTTAGAGGCACACATCATATGGATTTGGATTCCGGAATCACCCATTCTTTTGGATTGGCTTCTCCAATCACCAGTGGATCCTTTTCTTCCTAAGGGGAGCAATGTTGTTTGTAAGCAGTGGATCATATTCTATCTTTAGACGTTCATCATTGGCACGAGAGCTCTTTCATTATGGGGGGATTCATATCTTTATTTTCTCTCTCCTATTTGGGGGACATCTATTGTACTTGCATGACATAAGCAATCATTGGAGGGTCACATTGAGTCCTCTTTATATCCTTCTTTCTCTAGTACAATCATTTCTTTATCTCTCTTTTGATGAGGAGTTTTTCCAATGTAGTTTTCTCCTTTTCTATAGTTATGAGAGATTTTAGTTGCTTGTTTATGGGTACCTCATTAGACCTTGTAGCCGAGACCCATTTTGCATTCATTTAGCTTATTTTATCAATATTTTAGTTTCTCCCTAAGTTAATCTGAAGGGGGGTGTTGGAGTAAATAAGTCATTATTTGATAATTAATTAATCATCAATTAATTATTAGAGGATTTTTTACTTTAGTTCACTTAAGCTAAACTTAGGAGTTTCTTTTAATATTAGTTTGACTCTTTTATTAGTTTGGACTAAAGTTAGGACAAGTTGTCTCATTGCATGAGATTACAACACATGTCTCTATCTTTTCAAATCCACATGTAGGGTTTGCTTGTGCATTGCTTGTATAAGCATGCACATTCATTTGTAATATTAATCCAGGTTATTTGGATCAATAATAATTCTCAGGTTATTGAGCACAATCTTGCTTTTGATCTTCTCTATTGCAATAGGTAATTGCTTGTAGGTGTTTAATGGGAGCTATGGGTTGAATCTTCAATTCTAGCACCAACTACCACATAGCTAATATTTGTTTTATTTATATACCAATAATTATTTATTAATTTGATCATCTAAAATATATGTATTAAACTAAGATATAATATTCTAGTATTCCCCCTTATTACATCATAACCAAATCAAACCACATATTCATTAAAATATTCTCTTTGAAATAAATTCTTGGATTATGTAGAAATCCATGAGTCTACCTCATAACCCTTGTAAAGGTGTGGCTCTTGAGTTGAGTTCTCAAGTTCCCAAATTGTATCTCCCTAAAATCCTAAATTATGAATCCCCAAATTATTGTATAACTATAAATATTGAGCTACATCAATAGTGCTCCATAAAATTATTTAAGGACTTTCATACAATTATAATTCCCACGATTCACAAAATTCTAAACTATAGATAGGTGGAAATCCATACTAAAATTCCTCTGTACCAGATCTTTGCTTATCTTCAAAGTGTGGAATTCCATATTTAACTATCCATAGTCACAAAAATAACAAGCCCCTTTACTCCAAGAAGGACCACAAATCAAGAATTAGCACTTCTCATGCTAAGTACCATCCTTGAGCAAGAAGCTAGCTTGAGATGGAGAAATTATTCCAACATCTATTATATTATAGCCTCCTCTTTGACCTCTTTATGCTATCCTCGATAGATACGACATCAACATATCTAAAGGTCTTTTTAGGTATCACATAGATGACTCTAGAAGGAAGGGTGTCAAGAGAAACATTTTCATTTGCAAGGTGTCGAGTTCAACTAAAAATGTTCGCTTATAATGAAACCATTTATGTATAACAAAAATTCTTTATTGCTAAAAAAATATGATGTATATTTTTTATGTTGCATTCCAATTGTTTTTACTATCCCACTCTTTTGTTAAAAAAATATCAATACTCCTATAAGAAATTTGTAACGTGAAGTTAGTAAAAATGACTTTTCCAAGATTTTGAACTTCCAACATAAAGAATAAATGACTTGTACTTTAGCTTTTCAATTAATGACCATGATATGCACTCAAAATAAAGTATTGGAATTCTTATTTTTCTTGAACTCTTAGTATGATCTTTGTTTTATCAAGTGTGCCTATGAATTTAAATAAATATCTTTATAAACTTTATTTTTACACATGAATTTGAGATAAATAACATAAAAAACCTTGAAATTAAATTCTCGCTTATGAAAATCCCATGTAAATATTTAGTGAATTTCTAGAGTGGAAAACAACTTGATAGGAATATATCTTATTAGATCGCATATGTTGGTCCTTAATTTTTTTTTAGCTTTCAATCTCAATTGCACCTTAATATTATAAAATTTCTAGCATTTCCACATACACAAATAGCGATGATATTAGAAATAATAAAGAATGTATATAATTATTTACTAAACTTTCTCTTCCACCACTTAGTTGCTTTACACCATACCTTATCTACAAAAAAATTATTTTGCATACTTCAAACAAATACAAGTCAATAGGATGTTGGCCTTTTCACTTCAAATCTTCTTTCTTTAGAAGTAAGAACTATTAATTACTTTAATACCATATTGAAAATGGTGAGAATACATAAAGAATAATAGTCACCAAATTTATAATTGTATATTATATTAGTATTAATTAGGATTAAATTTACATTGATATGGACTTATAAAGACTATGGTTTATAATATAAAAATCTCTACATCCAATTAACTACCACATAACTAACATTTATTTTATATCTACATTAATAACTATTTATTATATTTAACTATTAAATCTATATTTATTATATACTAAGATGTAATATTCCAACAAAAGGGTCTCCTCTTAGAAATTAATAATGCCTACTTTGTACTTTCGTTTTTCATTCTGATACTTAATTTTTGCCTCTTAGCCTGAATAATCATTGCATTGAGAATTTATGATTGAAAATTATGACCCCTCATTTTGTAACTCATTTCTTACTTAACCTTTATAAACCTAAGAGCCTCAACTCTAATTCGTCTTAGTTATCTAAATATTTTGGACTCCACCACACCCATAGTATTTCCCATAGATAGAATTATCATAATTGTGTTCACATTGGGTCCCAAAACTGTACTCCATAATCCTAGAACATTTTATTACCTTCAAGGCCATGGGTTGTCATTCATGAAGAAAAATAGAGGTCCATCAATAGATTGAGGAGGGTTAAGGTCAATTGATGAGAGTGGGTATCCTCTCTTATACTTTAAGCTCAACTTAGGCTCAAAAGGGTATTCCTAGAGGTATCCTTGATAGGGTTTTATACCAATTATAATATAATATTATTTTAACAACAATTATACCCAATGTATGCTTGACCCTCATTATTGTCACTAGATCAAAGACTAACCAATTGTACAATAACTCTTATTTAGCTTATAAAACATATACAAAACATAACTTTGATAGGATTCAAACTTTCAAGGATTGCTTCAAATGTTCCCAAGGTGTAACAATGAGTCACAAATTATAAAGAAACCTAACTACTACTTCCTAATCTAATGGTTAAATATTTTTTCATTTTAAGCATATGATTGAGCCATTAATTTATCTATTAGGAAGTTAAATCATATTTTATGAAAGGAAAAATAAACTGAAATAACCAAGGAATTATGAGAAATACGTTTATATACTCCAAAAATGTGACAAAACATAAAAAATGAGGCTTAATACTCCATTACATAACTACAAATATTCATGTATAATATGAAAGAGACCATTACAAAACTTTCAATGCATTATAATGTTGTTACATTCATCGAATCTAGTATTAAATTCATCTTAATAAATATGACAAGAAAGAAACCCTAGTTGTGACTAAGATGTTCCTCTAAAATATATAAAATATAATGAATACACCTTATTATAAATATAACTTTTCATATTTAACCTCCTTGTGATTGATCAAATATGTTACTCCAAGAATAAATTTCACTATCGAGGGTTGAAACCCTAGATTGACCTAGCACATGTGGAAATTAAAATGACTAATATTTTAGATGAAGAATGAAACCATATTTATAGGCCTCACATTCCTGATGTCTAGTAGCTCATGGGAGCTTCAGTTGAAATAGGAATTCATAGATCTAGTGTGTGGGGTTCGTGCAAGTTCATGAAATATTTAAAATGAATATTTGAGACCTGTGTGGTTAGATATAGGCATGAAGAACTTTAATAACCACATTAAATGGAAAAATGATTGCACTTGATATTTATAATCAAATTTGCACATGAGATTGTAATGTTAGGTTTGAACATAGGTTTTTGAGATAGAATAGTAAAATTGGTGGTTGTAGGGTCGAATATGAACAAGAAGTAGATAAAACTAATTATTGAGGGGTTTTAGGTGAAATGGGCTATTAAACAAGTTTTGGGTCCAAAAGGGACCTTAGCACTAGGTTTTAGAGGGTTGAGGAAGTATGTAGATTTGTTGGAGGAAATAGAGGGAGTCCAATAAAAATTATGAGGTAGGAGGAATTGGAACTTGGGACTAGTAGGGAGACTCAATTTTTAAGGCTTGGGAAGAACTTGGCACTAGGGATAAAAAAAGAGAAAGGTCAAGGGTCAAGTCCTAAGAGGGACCGTGGACCTTAGAAGTTGGGAGAGGAGAGCTTACATAGATGAATACTGTGAAAGAAATCAAGACTTGGGGATGGATTTGGAGGTGCAAGGTTCCCCCAAAGGTCTTGTTGCAAGGTGTGTGCCCTTGGTCTCCTTATGATGTGTAATGCAACGCTTAGGTTCATGACATGGCTAAATTGCTTCCTATGGATTCACTAACTCTAGAAATTTATCAGGCATTAATAGGTTGATATTTTGGTGCAACCCCAACCATCTATGCAACAATTGGTATTAGAGCCTAGTTCACGGGTTTGAACCCCTCGCTTGCATGGGGGGATTGTTGTAGGGTGTGGGCCCTTGGTATCCTTATGTTGTGCAACAAAAATCTCGAGTTTGTGACATGGATTAACTACCTCTCATGGATTCATTAACTCTGGTGATTGTATCATGCATTAATAGGTTGATCTTTTGGTGCAACGACAACCATCTGTGTAATAGGTCCAAGGTATTAAGAGAATATAAGAGATTGGGGGTTGAGTCTCTAGAGAGATTACAAACCTAGAAGGAAAGGATAGGGGAAGGATTATGCCACAAGGCTAGGGAGGGAATAGGGAATTAGAAGCAAGGTATCATGAATCTAAGATTATGTTGTAGGATTGAAGAGGGACCAAAAACATGGGAAAAGGTGATAAGTTCATACAATCCTTTGGGGTTTGAAGGGAGGTAGGTGCTGGTGTTCATACCTAGGGAGGAAATAGGGAGTTAGAATCAAAGAAGGGAGAGGATCAATAACCAGGGATCAAGGTGTAGGATGGAACTAGCACTGGTTACTTGATGCCAAGGTCCAAGCTCGCTCTCAAGACCTAGTGATGAACTAAAAAGGAAATATAGGGTCGAGTTAGGTTTGGAGACAAGAAACAAGAAGTTGTAGGGATTAGATGTTGGGAAGACTTAGCACTAAGGGACCTAGTGTCAAATTCCAAGGCCCATCTATGGGCTTGAGGGTAGAATGGGAATGGAGGACTGGGGACATAAGGGGAACAAGAACTTGGAACTATTTTCCAAGGTCTTAGTTCCACTCAAGGGTTTGTACCTAATAGAAGGAATGAAAAATGAGTAGTAATGGGTATGCGATTTAGAGTTTTAGGGAAACATGGAACCCTTGAACCTAGTATAAAAAGCATAAGTTTCATGAAGGTTTGAGAACTCGTAAAGGTAGAATGGACATGTCACCACCCAAACACAAATAAAATTGACCATAGGAACAAACCCCAAATGAATTTACAAAGGGGAGGAGTCCATTGAATTTTCCTTAGCTCAATTATCTATGATGAACAAATAGGGAAAATGCACAAAATGAAACAAAACTTAGCCAACTTTGTAAATTCTAAGGCATGCAAAATTGGGCTCCAAAATACATTTAAAAGCTATTTTTCTCATTTTTATGTCACCTTGTACACTCTAGTGAGCATCCTTGTCATTTTTCACACCTAAAGATTCATAAACACTATGAAAAATATCTAATAAAGATATATTATCACAATAATTAACACAAGGATAATAAATAGATCTAGCTACTAAAAGTATGAGATCATGGAGGATATCTTGGTTTGAACAGAAAACTACATTACATAAGCCACCATTGTATTTATAATTGCATGTATTTACTTTAAAACACTCTACACATCCCAATGTTCTAATGTTAAATATTTTCAAATCTTTATGGAGCTTAATCACGATTAAGCAATTTTTATTCTTCAACTACTCAAGGACATGCCTCAAAGGTACCTATGATACCATCTAGTCTAGATATTAAGTTTTTTTTGTAAATAATATATTATAGAGTTGCAAAGGATAAAACCATAACCATACAAAATATATTTGTAGCCAAAGGAAACTATTGCAACCATATAGAAAAATTTCCCAACTAAGTATGATTCATGTGTGATAATGCCTTGACATAGGGATGGTGAGTAGATAACTAGAGAAGATTATGTAGTTTCCTAATTTTAATTTTGATCTAGTGAAATCTAGAACCATACACCAAATGACTTGAGTGTTCAAAAGGATTGCACCCTTATTAATCATCTTCTTCTTTGAGTTCCATGAAAAAAAATTTCTCTTCTTTAATTTAGAATAATGAAAATGACTTAGATATTTTTATTATTCTTTAATTTATAGTCTAGATTAAAGAAAAATAATTAAAAACATTCTATACATCTTTATTTTATCTTTACACTTCTAAAGAATAACGTACACTATATAAAGTTGTGTTCTAAGTTTGGCAACTGGACCCAGCCAGTGTGCTATGAAAATGCTGTTGTTTATTGTCAGAAGTGTGCTAAAGCTGGCCACCTTATCTCCAACTATAAATCCTTGTTTAATCGGGAGCTGAACATGAGTGTTCCTGCTGTGAATCCCCGACCTCCTGTGGAAAAAGATTTATCGACAGGAGTTCCTATGGTCAAGTCTCTGGGTTTTTCACCTTCCTCTGGTGATTCCCCTGCTGGTTTGGTGGATCCCAGAGTGGGTCTTTCCACTCTAACTTTGAATGAGACTGTTGTTAAATCCCTGGAGGTCCATGATCTAGCCCCTCGCCTTGTTTCAGGGGGAGATGAGGTTGCTGCTAGCCCCTACTGGAGGTGGGTTCTGCTAGGACAAGTGAGACAATGGGTGAGGAAGGTGAAATTTGGGAAGACGAGAGTAATGGAGTTGTAGATGAATCTATAGAGAATGCAAAGGGATTGATACTGGAGAAATATGTGGAAGAAGAGAACTGGACAACTCCAAAGAAAAGAGGGAGGAAAAAGAAGGCGAATGTGGGAGGAGATTCCAAACCTGGCAGACCCAGTCAGAGACATACTAGGCTGGGAGAGACTACAAATGAGATTGCCTTAGGTAAATAGAGGATATGGATGTGTCCTCTAAGAAAGGTCAGAAATGAAGGCCATGTCTTGGAATGTATGTGGACTAAACAACTCCCACAAGTAGTTTTCTCTGAAGAACTATGTTCTAGAACATAAGATCGATGTGTTTCTACTACAAGAAACCAAGATGAAGAAGGAAATTTTTGATAAGGTTGTAATGTTTATTTGGCCTGGTGCTTCCTACTTATATAGTGATGCTGATGGGATGTCGGGTGGTCTTGTTGTGCTTTGGAACCCCTCTAGGTTTAATGGTTTTGAACTTTTCCATTGCAAGTGTAGTGTGGGAGTCTCCTTCTCCTACCCGGGTGGAACTTGGTCCCAAATCAATGTTCATGCTCCTAACCAAAGGAATTCTAGGAATGCCTTATGGCAGGATCTTTCTGATTGGATTAAAAACAATGTTGGCTCTCGTTGGATGGTGGCTGGGGATTTCAACTCTCCTCTATATCCTTCGGAGAAAAGTGGTGGTCTGGTGGATTACTCTGACAACATGTCTGACCTGGCTAACTTCCTTAGTTCTATTGGCCTAGTTGACATTGATCTATTCACCCAAGCCTTTACTTGGTCCAACAGGCGTTTTGGAGAAAATTTTTATACAAGTTAGATTGGATCGTTTCCTCTATTCCAGTCATTGGACTAGCCTTTTGAGTGCTAATCTCAGAGCCCTACCCAGAATAGTGTGACCATAATCCTTTGCTGTTGATCTCAAATGAACTATCTGTTGTGGGTCCTTTCCCATTATGGTTCAAAATAATGTGGAATTCCCATCCCGATTTTAAGAATAAAATTGCTGAATGGTGGAACATACCTGTTCATGGCTCTCCCATGTTTAGGATCTTCTTCAAACTTAAACATATTAAATGTATGGTGAAAGGTTGGAACAAGCATGTTTTTTGGTGACGTCTTTCAAAAGAAAAAGGATTATAGAGGAAAAATTGAAAACCTTACAAAAGAAAATGGAGGAAGGGGATGCCAGTCAACAAACTCACAACCAGGAAATTGAGAATAGAAAGTAGTGGGAAAAAATTCTTAGGAAAGAGGAAATATTTTGAAAACAAAAATCTAGGGTCCAATGGCTGAAAGAGGGTGACATGAATAACTCTTTCTTTCACATTTTGGCCATTAAACACAAGAAAATGAATCAAATTTCTAAATTGATTAATGTAAGGGGGGAGGTGATCTCTACGCCTACCCAGATTGGCCTTTTGGCTGCTGATTATTTTCAGGAGGCCTACTTGGCTCTTACTGAGGTGCCTAATTTGGCCATGGATAATCTACTGTTAAACCATCTCCTGACCATCATCACCTAGAATGATAATCTTGGGATTCTCAGTGCTGTTACTTCAGAGGAGGTCCGATTGGCTACGTTTAGTATGGGGACATTCAAAACTATGGGTCCTGATAGTTTTCCCTCGCCTTCTTTTAGATCTTTTGGGAGATTGTTGGTAAGGACCTTGTCTTGGCTTCTCATGATTTATTCAAGATTGGTAAGATTCTCAAACAACTGAACCACACTTTCATTGCTCTAATCCCTAAGATTGGTGATCCTCAATCTATGATTGATTTTTGACCTATTAGCCTATGCAATACCTTTTACAAAATCCTTTCAAAGATTTTGGTGAACCAAATAAAACCTTTTCTTGAAAAAATCATTAGCTCCACTCAAAGAGATTTTGTTCCTGGTCATCATATCCTAGATGCTACTGTGACCACTCATGAGCTTCTCCACTCCATGGATAGATGCAACTATGTGGGGATGACCCTCAAATTGGATATTTCAAAAGCCTATGATAAGGTTATCTGGGACTTCATCCCTAAAGTCTTAACCAAGTTTGGGTTTAACCAGTCTGTGGTCAAACTCATAATGGAATGTGTTACTATGGTAAACTACTTTATTCTGGTTAATGGGGCCCCCTTTGGGTTTTTCTCTGCTGGTAGAGGGATCAGACAGGATGATCCCCTCTCACCCTATTTATTTATCATGATTGCGGATGCGTTGAGCAAGAAATTTTTTAGTCTGTTGTCAGAGGGTTCTAAAGGGAATCAAAGCTGCCTCTTCTTTGGACCCAATTATGATACAACAATTTGTGGATGATACCTTCCTATTTGGGAAAGCCTCTGTGATTGAAGCTAGAAAGTGGAAAAACTATCTGAACAAGTATCCTGCCTACTCTGGTCAATGCATTAACTATAACAAAAACATGATTTACTTCTTTAACAACACTCCTAACTTGCAAGCTAGGGTGATCGCGATGTTGGGCTGTTTAAGTGGGACTCTTCCGTCAATTTACCTTGGGCTCCCCCTCATTGTTAAGGAGGTCACCCCTGACTTTTGGAACTCGGCTCTTGAAAGAATTCAAAGGAAACTTGCTGGATGGAAAGACTCCATTCTTAGCCATGTTGGTAAAATTCAATTACTTTCTGTAGCTCTTCAAGGTATACCAATTTACTTTCTCTCTATATTCAAGATACTTAGGTATATAGCTGAGAAATTTGAAAAAAATTCAAAGAAATTTCCTCTGGTGTGGGACCAAGGACAAGAAGAAATTTTCCCTAGTAAAATGGAAAAAAATATATTAGCCCAAACATTATGGTGGTCTTGGGATCAAAGTTATATCCAACACTAACAAGGCCTTGATGGCCAAGGTGGGCTGGGATCATATAAGGAACACAAAGGATTGGTGCAAAATCATGAATGCTAAATATCTTTAGAATGTGCCAATGGTCAGCTGCCTTTCTGAGGTTCATCCTGAGGGTTCTTTAGCTTGGAGGAGCATTTGCAACATGCAGAGTCTTCTTAGGAGGGGGATAAAATGGAAGATAAACAATGGTAATATGATCAAGTTCTGAGAAGATCCTTGGTTACTTGATACCCCTCTGGAAAATTCTGAATTTAGGAATCTCAAGAGGCTAGCCCAAAGGTTCTTCAGTATCCACATTAGGGACTATGTTTTTGGGCCTCCTGGGGCTAGGGTGTGGAAGGATTTATCCCTTTGTTTCCCCTTTTCCCAGGACCTATGTCGCCTAGCTAAGTCTCTACAGGATTTACTTTCTTTTACTAGACTTCCCTTATCATGCTTGGGAGATGAATTTTTTTGGACTTTTGACAAACAAGGTGATCTATATGTCAAATAAGTATACAATCTACTAATAGACCAGGTGTTTCTATTGAACTTTAGAAGAAGGTTTGGAACCATCACATGATCTCGAAAATCAATTTCTTTTGGTGGACCGCCTATCACAACAGGATCCTTACTCAGGACAATTTGAGGAAAAGAGGATTTTATATCCCCAATAGATGTTTCTTATATAAATGTTGTGATGAATCTGTTGACCACTTACTGTTACACTACTTGTTTGCTACTGAAGTGTGGGGAATGGATTTTGAAAGATTGGGTATACTTTGGGCCATGTGTAAAGATATTAAATCCTTTATTTTGGGCTGGTATGGTCCTTATATTCACCCCTTGTTTGGAAAAATTTGGAACCAGGTCCCTCCAATTATTTGTTGGTGTTTATGGAAGGAGCGGAACAACAGGATTTTTAGGAATACTAAGATGAGTCCTAAGGAAGTCTTTGGTATAGATGTCTGCCTTATTGAGGAAAACATCTCCCTCTTCAATGGGAAAATTCTGGAAAAAGGGACTCACTGAAAGTGAAATTAAAATGGCTATGGCTTGGCCTCAAAATTTGGATGCAAGCTCCTTTGACAAATCCATATCCCTGGCTAGGAGTAACACTATTTGGGAGCCACCAGATAGAGGATGGTTTAAACTCAACTTTGATGGGGCTGCTAAAGGCAACCCGGGTAGAGCTAGTATAGGAGGTGTGATCAGACATTCCAGAGGTGATCTTGTGGTTTGTTATGCTGGGGGGATTGGTTTCCAATCTTCTATGATTATGGAAGCACGTGCGCTACTCAAGGGCCTTCAAATTGCTATTTCTCTAGGGATTGAGAACCTTCACATTGAAGGTACTCTAAATCCATTAATGACGCTGTTAACTTTGGTAGATTTCTTGGATGCTGTTAAGCTAAGATTAAGGAAAATTACCCATATTTATCGAGAGGGTAATCAAGTGGCTGATGCCTTAGCCATCTTTGGCACCTCTTGGAATTTCTCTAAATGTTGGCATAATTTGGGGAACTTACCGCTAAGAATTCAAGACCTAATCTTGAAAGAAAAAAACCCTTACTTGTTATGATGACTACAAATTTTATGATTCTAGGGGTCATATGGGGTGTCCACATGTTAGTACTTTGGGCTTGGTGGACGGGTACAAAAGTTGAGGCGGTCTACAAGTGGAAAAATTCAATTTTTTGGGCTAATCACGTGTTAAATAAAGGTGGCATTATAATGAAGTATGGCACGTACATCATGATTAAGAACTTGCAGGGCCGTACCTTATGCTATCTCCTTATGGGGATTGCATTTTAAACTATCATTTATTCCTTAAGCCCATGGATTTAAACCTTGATATGATGACTCATTATGAGGGAAATCTCCCTTTTGGCTCTTCTGTTTCCGCTATTTTATCTCTGCATCTCAAACCTATTTTCCTTGTTATTTCTAAATTTGGCCCCATGGCCATCCTGCCTAGCTTTTTGTGCAAGGACAACGTGGCTAATAAACCTTGCTTTTCCATCATATCTTTCTTACCTAGCCGCAATCGCCTCAAGATCCCCATTTATGATACAGCTAAGTTTAAGCTAAGTGATTTTCCTATTCACGTGTGTCCCCTGCACACTGCCTTGATTAACCAACATTGCTTTATTCACCCAAAAATCCATTATGTGAGGAAAACCCTTTGCTTAACCAGTATCTCTAACATTTTTCTTTTACAAGTTCTCTAGATTTTTCCTATGCAAAAAGACATTATGGGTGGCGATTGTGTGTGGACGGAGCCCGACAACTGCAGGGAATTCCAAGAAAACCCGCTGGTGTGGCATATCTGTGTCGAAGGTGGCTTAGCTCCCCTGATGGAGAGTCTTGTGGGTCATGACCCTAACTTGTTCGTGCATTTTTCCAATTCTTGGAAGGACCAAAGAGTGACTCTAGGCGGGATTTATTTTGAGGTTAGTGAAGATGTGATTGTGTAGACAACCAAGTTGTAGAGCACTGGGAAAAAATATTTGAAACATGCTAGGACCCAAGATAATGACAACATGAAAGCATTTTTTGTGGGGAATGAGGAGCCAGTCCGTAACCAATTGGGTTTCGAGTGGGAGGCCCTTCCGTAGCCTTGGGACCAAGTTTGTATGGCCCTCATGAAATACATGATGCTCGAAGGTAGATACAAAACCTACTTTTTCTACCATTTCCCTTTGTTGAACCACCTTAGGCACAAAGTTTTGTTAAGTTTTCTATTTTTCTTGCTTATGGATTTGGAAAGTTCTATGGAAAAATGCAAGGAAACTGCTAGCCTTAATCTAGATGATACCCCTCCTCTACCTTTCCATGAAGGGCTCATTATGAGAATCTATCATTTCCACCTCACTTTATGCCCACCTAAGCCCATATCTATTGTCTATGTGGAGGAAATCGAACCTCTCGTTGTTGATAACATCTCCCTGGATGATTCTAAAAGTCCCATTCAAAAACCCCACATGGGTGCTATTGATAATATTAAACCCAAGCCTGCTGCCAAAAAACTCAAGGGGAACGTGGAAAATGCTCAGATGAGTGTTTCGGCTAGTCTGTATAGCTTAAGGCTACTCCAGCCAAAATTGATTACAAAGCCACTCTGAAGAAGAAGGGTAAAGATGACAAGAAAGGCTTGATGGAGCCTCTGGCGAAAGAGGGCAGATGTAATGCCCCGCCACACAAACCCCATAGGACAACTACAATATTAACAAAATAATTATTTTTTTGAAAACAACAATTACATATTACAACATTCAACATTTATACAACATAGATATAACATAAAGAATTAACCTAATTCTATGGGGTACATGGTGTGTTACTTAAATGAACCCAACAATTAAACGGTAAACGATACTAACTGAAGCGAAAGAAAGAAACAAGAATAAAACATAATATAAGTATGGCATTCATTCAACAAGAATAAGATGTATAATCATAAACATAAATCACATATTAATACTTTCAACTTCAGAGTTCAAGATTACAAACGTGGAATATATTTCCACAGATACAACACAACATAAAGGCAGGTTACATTACAAGGCCACTTCGCTTATAACATTGGGAAGGGTACAACCATAATACAAAAGTTACAATAATGAGAGCGAATTCTTCGAAGGTAAAATATTCTTCGTGCGAGCTTGAGATCACTGCAATTGCGTCTGTGCCACAATCACAACTAGGGACCCAATGGGTGCATTGCACGTTTCCACCCGACCATGTGAACCCGAAGGAACACCCCCCGTGCAAGGAGTCGATAAGAAAGAACCCTCGGCCACAACTCAAACATAAGGAATCACATCACAAGATTCAATCCCACGAAAAAACATAAACATCAACAGTAAATAAACAAATAAAACAACTCCAGAGGCACAAGAATAAGGGAAACAAAGGGGCATAATGGGAGAGTGTCATCACATGGCCTTACATGGATTAACCAGACTACCTAACATTAGGAACCGACTCCAACTCTGTGGATTAACTAGGCTATCTCACACTAGGAACCGCCTCCATCTATTGTTAACCAGGCAACTTATCTCAAGGCACCGCCCCATAGGGTGACTCATGCAGAGCCACTTACCTTTCGTGGAGATAAGGTAGTGACCTTACCAACTAGGTCTTCCCACCCATCCTTAGCCCTTAAGAGCACTAATGGTAGGGGTGAGGTGTATATTTTTATCTTATTATGTGATAACTAACCCAACCCACTAGGTAAATTAATTAGGTTTTCACTTAATTAGGGAAACTATTTCAAGGGTGACCACTTGTACACTGGCCCCAAGAAGAGCCTCTCTCCCCTATGGTTGCCCTAAAATCAAAACCAAGAAACGAATACCACAATGTACAAACAAAAAGGATCTTAACTCACAACAAGATACCACCCACAATTACCCACATGGTATCAACATAAACCAAAAAGATGCAACCATAGAAATACATTCACACTACCCTAACCTTTGGAAATAACACTAATTCCACATAAGAACAAACTAAAGTGTCTCATTCAACTAAATAACACCACATCATTAACTATAAGAAATTTAAATAATAAATCACACAAGTCTCATATCCAATACACAGTTTCATCCAGTACAAAAAAATCAAAATAAAGAATTCACTAATATTTTCATTTAACCCAAGACAATAATCGATTTATTAAATATCATCCTACTTTTAAATAATCCATTTATTAAATATCTAAGTTTACAACTTGCTAAACTTCTAATTAAAAAATAACAATGACAATTCCATGATTATTTAAACATAACAAAAATAAACTTTTTAAGAATTGAAGACATTAACTTAATTTATTAAAATCAATTATAAATCACTTATTAATTTCAATTCTTTAACTATATATTTATTTTTTGGTTTAAAATAAATCTTTTCCCCACACAAATTATTCTAAAATCTGATTTTTCTAAGATAGTAGAAATCTAATCTTTTAAAAATTAGTTCAAAGTAAAAAATAGATTTAATACATTAATTTACTAAGTTCAAAATTTGATTACAATACTTAGTTTTTTCAACAACTATTCAAATATTTCAAAATACAATCAAACTAGAATAATAATGAAATCATAATCTACAATTAATTTTAAAATACAAATTTATTCTGTTTCTAAATACAGATTAATTAAAAGACATTTTCAATCAGAATTTAAACAATAGCTTTTTCCTCATCTTATATAAAATTTTTTCACGTAAAAACTTATTTCTACGTTTCAATTATTTATTCTCATTTCATGTATATATATACTATATGCATACATACATACATACATATATATATATATATATACCAGAATAAGTAAATATTATTTTTTCTAATACTATTGCAATTAAAGCACAATAATATACAAAATATTATACATAATACATACACATACATATATACATACACATACATATATACATATATATGGATATATACATATATATGGATATATACATATATATGGATATATACATATATATGGATATATACATATATATGCATATATACATATATATGCATATATACATATATATGCATATATACATATACATATATACATATATATATACATATATATATATACATATATATATACATATATATATATACATATATATATACATATATATGTATATATATATATAGATATTAAAACTTCCAACATTAATATTTTAAAACTGTCAAACTTTAGAACATTCATTAGTATATATATATATATATATATATATATTATCCATCAATTTCTCATGAAAATAATTATAGCAACAAAAGAGAAGGTGCAACAATTTCTAGAGTGAAAAAAATAGGGAAAATATAGGGAATGAGAGGATTCTTAGACGAAAAGAGAATTACAGAGGTTTAACACTGAGAAGATTCCAAAGACAGAGAGAAAATGAAATTTCACTTAAACTCAACAAGAATTCCAGAATAAAAAAAATACAGAGAGGAAGGAGGAATCTACAGGCAAGTAGAAATAATAGAAATAATACAGAGAATTGAATTTCTCAAACATTCATAGTAAACATGATTTGTCTTTCAAACAAAAATTCTTTTCTCTTTTAAAACTAAAATTTACAGAGATCAATTTACGAAATTGAAATTACTTGGAGTCCTTCTAGCTAGTTGCAACCTTCTGAAATCCGGAGAATCGAAACCCCAACAACACAGATTCAAAAACAATTCTCAACAAAACCAAAAAAATCTAATCCTCTCAGAACAATTTGATTAAAAACCACACAAAGGATTTAATCCTCATAATTTTTTTCAACATTTTTGAGTTGCAAACAATTTTTTTTCATTTTTTCATTTTTTTCCTCTCTCTTCCTTTTCGAAAAAGCACTATTTGAAAATATACCCTTTTCGAAAAAGCCAAGTCAGAATTTGCCATAAATTCCCTGACCACTTTCCCATACAAATTCCACTTAACACACCATTTCTGCCATTTTCCAATTTTGGAAGAAGCATCTTCCATAATTAATTTACACCAAATATGCCTTTTTAAATATTTTAAATTTCATTTTAATAAAATTGCCTTTTGAAAACTAAACAATTAAATAATAATAAATTTAAACAACATTTCACTTAATTATAATTTAAGTTTAAAATTTATATTATTAAATCACCTTTTTCCAATAAAATCAAATATGATAATACTATATAATCTATTAATCTATTTATTTAATGATTTAAATTAAAGAATAGCTTCACATTTTACAATAATGTAATAAAAGTGCTAAAGTACATACTAATTTTCCAAAAGTATTAATATTATAAGCAACATTGAACATTTAATTAATTTAATATTTTGCACCATAGAATAGCATTTAACTTAAAATCATAAAGCACTAGACAAAGCCATAAATGCAACATATAAAACTCATGAAATAAAATGACTTAATTTAAAACCATACCCACACGAACGAATTACGGATACGACATGAACAACCCCTGAACCAACCATTGGCATAGACGGGGGTACTTTCTTACCAACTCCCTAACCACATCAAACCATTGGGTATGTAGGATGCGCTCAGACCCGACAATGCGGGTGGAGTCGGCACCTTGTACCTGCATTCCTGTATAATACAAAAGGTTGAACAACATGTACATATGCATATAAATCATAGTCAAACACATTGGGAAGGAGAGTTACGGTGAGGCAGAGTGCTCATAGATGAGCGATGCCACCTCGATCTCCTTCACCCAAATCAAATACAGTAAACCAAATCTAAGAATCACATCATCAATATAAATCACAAAGTAACATCATCATAACATGAGTATCCCACCCATAAGTCCAACTCTCATAAGAAAATAAGCATAATTGTCTGCCACACCCAACACATGATGAAAAATATGTCTAACAGAGTATCAGATATGCATAAGAACATAACTAGAAATCACACTGAAGAAGATACGGTGGTGGAGGTGACAGTTGTGAGAATTGGAGAGACCATAATTCAGAGGTCTAGGAGATTGGCCAAAAATAATAAAAAAAGACAGGTGGTTGTGGAATCGGAGGAGGAGCGGTTGGACAGTAAAGACTACAAGGAGGATGAGATGTCTGAGGAGGAAGAGGAGGAGTATGTGAAAGGACCCCACAACATTCCTGACAACAACAAAGAGTAGAAAGAGAACTCGGCCTCCCAGTCCTCGCACCCACTGGATGATGAACATATTGAGGATGTGAAGATTGTTGACGATGGGGAGGAGTGCCATGTGCTAAAGGAGAGAATGGACAAATTGGACAAGAGATTCAGGGGCCTGACTCACTTTACTATGAAGCTAGTCTACTTTGTCACCAACATTCTGTCTGCGGTAATAAAAAATGAGCTAGAAGGGAAGAATGCTGAGGAGGATCAAGAATGGGTCAGGGATGATGCTCTGGACCTCCTATCAAAGAACTGGGATAATTCCAGTTAGTTGTTTTTATGTCTGTGTTTTTTGCTATCTGTTGTTAGTCCGTGGTCGGTGTACCGTTTTTTGACTAGTTCTATTTTTTGGCTAGTTTTTATGTTACTTGGACTTAATATTTTTGGCCCGTGAGGCTCAATGTGTTAAGGGTACAACACCCTGTAAATGTTGCTTACCTTATAAAAAACATACACTAGATATTGTAACAATAATATTTTCTCTTTATTAAAGGGTATTGGTGTATTAACCAAACCTAGGCCTTTTGAACTTAAGAATTTTTTTATTCCAATCTCAAAATCCTATTTATTTTCTTTGGTCATTTTTCATCTCTTAATTATTATGTGTCTCATGGTTCTTTCATTAACTTGATTTATTTTATTTTTTCTTCATTATTATCTTTTGTTGGTTTTTATTGAATTAAAATTAAAGATATGAAATTCTCAAATGTGAATATGAATAAGATAAGATAAGATAATGATATTAATTTTCAATAAAAGCTTAAAATGTGAGATTGAAAAAGTACACAACAAAAAAGAGAGAATTTAAGTTAAACTTTTAAAAACCTCATAGGGAACAAAATTAAGTACTATAAAGAAAGAAATTATAAAAGCCATATCCTATGATACCTCAGAAATTTCTATCATTTCAAAAATCTTATCATATAAAATGTATGGATATATTATAAAATATTTACTGGTTACAACTCAAAATTTTGTAGAAAAGTTGTTTTTCATACTTTAGATCAAGAAATAAAATTGAATATTACAAATGAAACAATGATAACAAAATTGTGAGCAACCTCTTTATAGATTAGTACCAAATTCCCATCCAATTGTTTTCCTCTTTTCAATATTATTTCTTGGTGAACATATCTATAAAATAAGGTACCAACTAGATGTATTGAAAATTTATTAATCTCATTAAAATTTAAAAATTTAAAAATATTGAATAACATATCAATTCAAATAATATCGATGCTTCAAAAATAACAGATCAACTTTGAGTATAATTTTTGATTTGCATACATTTAATACCTGCTACCTGCTACATGCTAGGAGTTGAACATAAGGAAGAGATACAAATGCAATAGAGAGAGGAGTTCTCAAAATAGGCATATGGGGATTTACCTGTATTGGTTCTAAAGATGGTATCTCTCCCTTGGAACTTATTTCGAAAGCTTTTCCATTTAGGAGCATAGTTTTACTATGTAAATCCCCATCTTTTGGGGTTAAGTGATACTCTAGCCTAGATTTCCCCTTTACCAAATCAATACCTGTAGTAATATTATTTTTTCCTTCATTTTGAGTATAAGTAGATATCCCAACTACAATTCCATCCAATTTGCTAAGATTGATGAATAGTAAGGTAACTCCTGTTTGCAAAATTGATGAATAGTAAGATTTACCCTTTACCAAATCATTCCTTGTAATAAGATTATTTTGTTTGATAATTCATTCGTCTTTATTTTTATTTTTTTGTTGTTGTTTATAATTATAATTTTAAATGTATATCAATTAAGATGGACATTCTATTTTTAAATGTAGATTAAATAATATAAAGAGAAGCAATCATAAAGACAACATAAAGATAACATAAAAATAGCATAAAGATCAAATTTTGATAATGGTATTTGGTTTTTAGTATTTTATATTTCCCTAGTGTTGTAATAAAATCTATCTGCTTCTAGCTTTGAACCTATGGCTCCTCTGTAGAGTTCAAAATTTTTCACTATTTGATTTGTACATAACCATCTATTTTTAATTTTTTATTATAGAGGTAAATAATATGTACCGATGAGTTATTTACCAAGCTAGAAGTTCAATAGGTAAGTTAACACTTCATGCATGGATACAAATATTGGGTATGAGCATGTGTTCACATTTTTTTTGATCCATGTTTGATACCTCTTAGGATCCTCGATAGCCATAAAGTTTAAAATATTAGAATGTAAAATTTATAAATACATTTTGTTATGTCATCAAATTATTTCAATTTGTTTATTGGTTAGTCCCTCTCGTATCTCATGTTCATTGCCTAGTTTCTCATGTTTGTGCTATTTGCACTATTTACTTGTTGTTAGTGAATACATGTGTTCTATAATCCTATGTATTTTGTTATTACTCATTGAGTATATACTTATAAATTTGGGGATGATACATGATATTAAGAATTACCTTTATCTTGCTAACCACAAATTTTAGATATGATCTCATTCTCTTCATGTTACTTTGGATGTTGATGCATAACATTTAGCCTGCCTCTATATTGCTTAGCCCAAAGTGCTTGTTTTGATTCTTTTATTTTTTCATACTCTCTCGTGTGCTTTCTTAATTATGTTATCCATTTTTTTTGATGTTTACCATATTATTACTCATCATGTGGCACTATCTTTATTTGTATGCGTCTTTCCTTTTTCGGTGACAAAATTTTAGGTGCAACCATTGCACTTGGTAACAAGCTTTGTTTTTATTGTCTATATGCACCATTTAAACACTTTTATAATTACTCCATATTGTCAAAAAAATATGGTCCCAAATATAGAAAATGCATGGATATGGTCATCCTTATTAAGATTGCCTAGCAATAAAGTATTGTAACACATGAAATCTATCATATTATATTATATTCAGAGAAATAGAACATGCTTGACCAAGATTAATATCCATATTTTCTTGACAATAGAGTTAATCAAGATTGCATCATTTTTTTGTAAATAGAGTACAATAAAAAAACCTTGTCATTCATGTTGATTATATTCTTATTTTGTGTGTAGATCCTTTATTTTTCTCATATGTATATTGTAATGCCCCGGCCACGCAACCCTAGAGGAAGTTACAATTCACTATAAAAGCGTACTAATTTTTTTTTTTATTAAAGTGAATTAAACATACATGTTCATCTATAATTGACAACATCTCCTAAGGCTACATAACCGAGATTACTAATATACCCATTGAAATACATCATTATATTTCATTGCATTAAACAACACAAGTAATATACATTCATTCATCATAAATAATTACCAAGATAAGAAGATACATCCATAACATATATCCATTACAAGAATATCTGATTACAACACTCATTCCCAGAATGAGTCATAAATACATATGAGTTACAATTACATAAATCCACCTCATAATTACAAGAGGGGTAAAAAAAACTTATTACAATTTGAAATAAAACAGTGCTAGAAAAGAATAACAAGATCCGCGAGCTGTCCAACTAGATGTCTCGCCTCCACGAGTTGAAGACCTATGGGAAACCGATGGTTTTGGTGCATGTTCCACCCAACCAAGTGGTACCCGAAGGCCCACCCCCCATGCTAGGAGATAGTAACAATGCAACATGGACAAAGAATCTACTACCACTAACCCAAGGCAGACTCATACTGATATAACCAAACAAATGAACTAAACAAGTACAACTCAATTACAACATAAGTACAACACTAACATCACTGACATAGATCACATTGCTTCCAGACATAAAATAAATCAAGTATGATAAAGAATCCATACACACACATAAACTCAATGTTATCCTAGACAGAGTGTCATCGCAAGGTTCGTCATGAGATCTCCTCTGGGCATTCTTCATAGGTTCCGGTAATCCTGGTGACCTCAATCGAATCCCGGCCCTCATACTCACTCAAGTGGAATCAACTACCTCTCGTAAGGACAAGATGGTTGATCTTGCCATTCCAAGCCTTCTCACTCACCCCAAGTCTAAACAAGCCCTTGTGTCTGTGAGTGAGGTAAAATTATCTTGATTAGTGAGAAGTTAGTGCTAATCTTCTAAGTACATTACTTTAATTATCACTTGTTTAAATAACTACCGAAGGTTACCCGGTTTATCTCTTTGGGCTTCGAGGCCTAACAAAAGCCACTCTTTTAATGGACAACACACCATAAAAACCATACTCCAAGGAAAACACAAGTGCATGCAACCTAGGTATCAAAACCAGTCCAACACAAGGAGGAAACAAATAATACAATTCACTCCAAACATCATGGAGGCAACAAACACATGTAGTCCACTCCTTTCATAGGAGGTACAAAACATCCCCGTTCGTGGAAACTGGGTAAAATTGAAAAGACACCATGCAATACCCAAGGGATAAACAACTGGTTGACATAAAGTTTCGACAACCCTCATCCTCTAATTTCTTCTGGAAGACTTACAATTTTGGACTAACACTAAATCCCAAATCCCACAATGCAACATGATGACATAGCTACAACAAGCATTCAAGTCTTTTATTCAAATCTAATATTTGGATTTCCTAAATCCATACTCATTCAATAGAAACAATGACAAAGTCAAAGCACGATAACAGGGTTAACACAAATAATTATAAAGCCCATTTTCCTCAATCACAAACATAAGGAAAAGATGACAACGATAGGCAAAGACAAAGAAATACGCTAATTTCGGATATCTCAAATCCATTTCCCTATTTAATGCATCTCGCAGAAATTAAAATAATATCATTCTAAATTTTCCATTAAAACTAATGAATTCCTTCATTAAAATAATTACCTTTTAATTTTTCAAGGAAAGGATAAATTCAAACATCTCAATACCAGATATTCAATTCGTATTTAATTCATAATATACTTATGCAAGAGAACATTTCTTTCTACTTCTCAACTAACTCATCTAATTCTTTCAAATTCTCAAATTAAATAACTAATACATAAACTTAATCATGCACCCAAATAAATATATATGTATATATATAAATTGACTATTATATACATATATATTTATTTAACACTACAATATATCTCAACCCCATTTAATTGAACCAAATTTATAATTCTGGAAAAGAAAAGAAAAATAGAGTAATTAAAAAGTATCTCATTATCTTATTCATATATAAATATATATATATATATTATATATGTATATATATAATCTATATTCACACTGATTATGTATTTAATAAAATCAATATATAATTACATATTATATATATTTTACTGTATAATACAATTTATTTATTTTTAATTGAAATTATGAAAATCATTTTAAAATAATTTCTAAATATAAAAATTCCAATGTTCAAAGTAATAAAGCAACTTTACAGAGGACGGATGGTACACTGACACAGATGGTACCGCCGCCTCCTGACTAACTTTGCTGGTACCCATTGCCTGACGCCAATACCCTTGCTGTCACCGGTACCTCTGTGCTTTTGCCGACTGTACTAAGTACATCGGCCGATGCATTTTTGGGGAGGCCGCACTCCCCATGGATAGTGCATCCCCCCCATACGGTGGGCGCACTGCCCATGGCAGGTGCGTCCTTCCCTTGGGAGGTGTGGACGGTGGGGGTTGACCTCCCCACCAACCACAAAACAAAAAGTTTTTATTTTATTTTTATTTTTATTATTTTTATTTTTTTTAATATGTTTTTTTATTTTTATTTTTTATTCTTTCATCCGGAATCCGAATTCATCAATTCGTATTAGGTATGGCATTTTCAAATAAATAGCATGTTTCCACTTATAATTCAGAGTGAACTATTCTCACAACCACAAGGATTGCAAAAGGTTGCTGAGTTAGCTTTCAAAGCTTCATACAAAAATGAATCTTGGCTATGGCATTTAAACTTCAAAGGGTTACAATTCTTATACAATAAAAGAATGGTACATGGATTGCCACCAATAGAGCCAATTAAGACAACATGTGAGAGTTGCATATTGGCAAAGCAATATAGGAAATTTTTTCCACATGGGGAGTCTTATAGGGCAAAACATCCACTTGAGATAGTGCATTCAAATCTTTGTGGACCAAGGCAAACACCATCCATATGTGGAAGACTTTATTTCTTGACATTTATTGATGATTTCAACAAAAAAGTATGGGTTTATTTCTTGAAATACAAATTAGATGCATTTTCTATTTTTAAGGAGTTCAAGACAAAAGTTGAGAAAGAAAGTGGATATTATATCAAAAAATTGAGAATCGATCGTGGTGGTGAGTACATATCAAATGATTTTCAGAATTTTTACTAAGAAAATGGCATAAAGAAACAATTTACAACAAGGTCCACTCCTCAACAAAATGGAGTACCTGAGAGAAAGAATAAAACAATCATGGAAATGGAACAAAGTATGATGGAAGCAAAACATCTACCAAATGAGTACTGGGCTAAAAAAATTGCATGTTAAGTATACATATTAAATAGATGTCCAACAAAAGTAGTGATAAATAAAACACTAGAAGAAACTTGGAGCAAAAGGAAGCATAATATAACACATTTGAGAGTATTTGGATGTGTAGCATACTCATTGATACCTCAAGAGTTGAGAAAAAAACTAGATGATAGAGGAGAGAAGTGTATATTTGTGGAATATAGTGAAAAATCCAAGGCATATAAGCTATACAATACTATCACAAAGAAGCTGATAATAAGCTGTGATGTTGAATTTTTTGAAGAAGAAGTGTGGGATGACAACATAGACAAAACAACTATAGTTGCAGCTAGTGTTCCAAAAGAGAATTAAATTCAAGTTGCAAATCCTAGTACACAAGAAAATGTTCCTACAACACCTTATAGGGCACCTACCACTCCAAATCCTACTATTCCAACAAGTAATAACAACACTAAGTCTTCTAATCCAACACTTACATCACTAAGATCAAGGTCTATAAACACTTCAAAGAAGACACGTAATCTAAGAGAGATTTCATGAGGTTGAAAATGATGATTTATGCTCTAATTTTGTATTCTTAACACAAGATAATCCAATTTATTTTGAAGATTCCATTAAAGATGACAATTGGATTGTATCCATGGATGAAGAAATCCAGTCAATAGAAAAGAATCAAACTTGGGATCTAGTAGAGCTTCCTAAAGGAAAGGATGCGATTGGAGTTAAATGGGTCTACAAAACAAAGTATAATGCTGATGGAAAAGTAGAGAAAAACAAGGCAAGACTAGTAGCTAAAGGCTTCACACAACAGTCGGACATAGACTACAATCAAACATTCACTCCTGTGGCAAGATTGGATACCATTAGAATGGTATTATCTATAGCAGCTCAAAATAATTGGGGGTGAAGCCACAACAGTGGTTTACAATTTAGGTGAGGAAGGAAAACTCACAAAAAATGACCCCAAGGCAAAAAAAGTGATTTTAGGGGTTCGTATGAACCTACTGGTTCGACCGAACCAATAAGGGGTTCGCTCGAACCCCTTTGAATCTTAATGCCAAAAAAAAATGCATAAGAAAGGGGTTCGAGCGAACCCCTTGAGGTTTGCCTGAACCCCCCTTATCCCTCATCCCTCATTTGAGACACAAAATAAACTTAAATTTTGGCACTTTGAAGCTCAGGTTGAGGATGAAAATGGAGGAATCTTCACAAACCCAACTAGAATTAGGTAGTCCTCAAAATGAGCTATCCAACAAATATAATTTTAATATATTTTGGTTTTATTATGTATGTGTTTTTTTAGTTTTATTAAACATAGGTTTTTCACCAAAAATCAAGCTCTTTGTTTTGCACATGTGAAAAAATAGCAGATTATCAAAATATTTAAAAAAAAAATATGTTCGTACTGGGTATTGATGTCTTTGATCCATTAAAAAAAATAAATTTGAATTTCGAAAATTTATGTTGTATACAGTACGCCTATGTCTGAATTGAAATTGGTTTGACTTCGAAACTTGATTAAGGAAAAAATATTAAATAAAAAACTATGAGACCAAATGAAAGTGCTAGATATCATAGTTAAAAATCTAAATTCGAATTTTATCCTTCATACAAAAAAAGTTATGTTGTATACGGTGAGCGTCACTCTTTAAAAATGTTGTTTTCTGAAAAAAAACCAGTTTTTGTGGGAGATGGAAAAATAAGTGCAATCTGATTCCAAAAATTTTGAAAAAAATATTTTTAGATCTACACACAAAATTTGATGAGACTCTTGTTTGCATCATCTTCAAATTCTTCATGGTTTAGTTGCTATAGGTTCCCAAATGTGAAGATTTAGTTAAAAATAATAATTTCAATGTCTAGTTTGGCCAAAAATTGTAAACCACTATTGTGGGATCACCCTTGGAAGGTTTACCAAATGGACGTTAAATCAACATTCTTGAATGGCATTTTAGAAGAAGTGTATATAAAACAACCAGCCGGTTATGAAGTTTTGGGAGAAGAACATAAGGTATACAAACTGAAAAAGGCACTATATGGTTTGAAACAAGCCCCTAAAGCTTGGTACAATAGGATATAATCTTATTTTATGAACAATGGGTTTAACAAGTGTGGCAATGAACCAAATTTGTATGTCAAAGTGAATTATGAAGGATAAATCTTGATAGTGTGCTTGTATGTAGACAATTTGATATTCATAGGTAACATGTCAATTAACTCATTCAAGATAGCCATGGAAAGAGAATTTGGTATGACCAATTTGGGGTTCATGAGATATTTTCTTGGGATAGAGGTAAGTGAAGATGAATAAGGCATTTTTATATGTCAAAGCAAGTATGCTAATGATTTTTTGAAGATATTTAAGATGGAAAATGTAAATCCAGCTCCTACACCCATTGCATTGGGCTTAAAACTTAGCAAGGATGAAAAAAGTCCTAATGTTGATGCAACCTTATTCAAAATATTAGTTGGCAGCCTCATGTATATAACCACTACAAGACTAGATATCATGTATGGGGTTAGTCTCATTTCTAGATTTATGGACAAACCAAAGGAATCACATTGGAAAGTTGGAAAAAGAGTTTTAAGGTATATAGCTAGAACAAAGAGCTTTGGGATTTTGTATACATCTTCAGATGATTACAAACTGATTGGATATATAGATAGTGACTGGGGAGGTAGCATGGATGATAGAAAAATTACTTCGGGGTATATTTTTCATTTAGAATCAAGTGATATATCTTGGACATAAAAAAACAATGAATTGTGACAATCTCGTCAACTGAAGCAGAATATGTTGCAACCACATTAGCAGCTTGTCCAGCAGTATGGATGAGAAAAGTACTTTCAGATTTGAGGCATCCACAAGAAGAACCTACAAAAATTTATTGCGATAATAATTCAGCAATTGGTTTATCTAAAAATCATGTCTTTCATAAACAGAGCAAGTATATTGATGCAAGAGATCATTTAATACGAGAATTGGTGAATAATGGTGACACATATCTTGAGTTTTGTAGGTCCAACGAACAACTAGCAAACATCTTCACAAAGCCACTTGCAAAGAATGTTTTTGAGCATCTCTGGGAAGGAATTGGAATTGCAGACATATATGGCAATGAATATTAAGGGGGAGTGTTGGTGACGTGGTTTTTTAGCCATCTTGTTTAATCTCCCCTACCACCGTAGCCTATCTTCTTCTTCTTCTCCACCACATTTAATTCTTCTACTTACCTTCTTCTACATTCTTCTTCTATGTATCTAGACTATTCCATTTTTGATGTGTATTCTGGAAGTGTTTCTTCTGGATACTCTATTTTTTGATGGATGAACAAATGAAGGCATGAATGTAAGAGCACTGACAACTCTGCAAACAAAAGGCATTAATAAATCTTTATTTCTTTTTAATATTTTTGCTCTATGCTGAATGTTGTATTCCTTTCCTCCCTTTTTAAATTACAATACGTTGTTTAGATTGTCTTTATCTCTACCAAGAATTATTAGGCTCAAATACCACCACTTCTTTGTCATATTTTTACAACAAAACAAAAAAGATCAAATTGATATTTAATTTATTACACAACAGATGTATTTTACGTGATATTATGCTTTGCAAACATGTCAACCTATGTTGTCTACAATTCCATATAAAATATTAAATTTCCGATTCAATGGAGTGAACTTTAACATAGCTGAAAATTGATGTGTGATAAAATAGCAGTCACAAACATCTACACGCTCATATGTTTGCCTCTTAAACCATTTCTTAAAGTGCAGTTACTCAAAATATTGTTCTATCCTTTCTATATAAGAAGTTCATTTGTTTGATTTACAATTACAATAGTCATGTAAAAATAGTGTGTTCAAATGCACACACATAACTGAACTCATAGTACAAACTTTTACCATGTAGAAACCCATTTTAGGAGCTAGCATTGGAATGGGACTGCCCCTCAATTATTTTGTTGATAACTATGGTCAAAATGAAAATTACAAGAGTTTTTGTTAGACATAGCATCCCAACAACAACCCTCTTAAATGCAAGAAACACGATGCAAACATGTCATTTTGCATTTTTTTACCATACAACTTGTTTGTAGCGTAAACAATGGAGAATATCTGTTTTTAGAAGAAAATAACAAGAGAGATCATGGGATAGAAATGACTCCATTTCGTGGCCATTGCTTGTTGAGTAACTTTATTGTAGCAGGAAAAGTGTCTATATTTCTCCAGTACTTTTCCACTTTCTCAAAAAAAAAATATATATCCTCACCTTTTGCTACCCTACTTCTAGAATGTATATCGATTACGGTGAGGCTCCATAGGTTGTTGCGATAGAAATATATACAACCTTGCTTAAATTCAGCTCAAGAACCAATGGTCAAATTAAATTGAAGTAACAAGAATTAGGCGTTGAAATTAGGGAAATTCAAGGTTTAACTGAAGAACAAAATACAATACTCATCATTATGTGAGATAAACTGTGAGTATAACTAGACTAATAATGAAGATTCCCACGAACAATTAATATGATCTAGTACAAAGATAGTCATAGACCTCATGGAACAAAGAAATAAAATGCTAATGGCCCCTCATGAAAATGTATCAAGTAGATATAAATTCTTCGGGTCTTTTGAAAGAAAAGTGTTTAATAAAATCCATTTAGCCAATAAGTATGAATTTTGTTCTCATTTATTTCTGAAGGCCCTATTTTTTTGAGACACTCTGAATCCTGTTCTTAAAATCTACTTAAAATTGAATTCGAATGAACTAAAAGTTGTATGGATAGTATCACCAATATAGATACCTAGAAATTGATTGTTATGTATCCCATCCATAACAATGAATGGGGGGATTTTTATAACGGAATACTATTATTGCAGCTACCCAAGCAAAAATGTCTGCAAATATGTGAGTACAGAAGAGGCATGCAAATTCTTTGATTAAATACCTAATAGGAATTTGTCTAGGGAAGGCCCAGGCACAAAATTTTTTTGTTGAAATAAGTTAGATTTGTAATTGCTTTATCGAATGAGGAATTAGGTTAGTGAAAGGGAAAGTATTCCCAAGCTTTCCACTGGAAATGTTATTTTATGTTAGATGTAGACTGAATAGAACTACACATTTTTGACACTCCAATTGCAATCATAAAATGTCATTGCCATCCACTAATCATCTCTCCATGTTTCCTAAGATACTCCCTGCCTGTGCCAAAATGGGTGTCTATGGAATAGGGTATGGACGTCCATCAAAGAAGAATAAATTGTTGTTGTTGCAGCCACACAGGAAAAAAATGTCTTCAAATGTTGGGAGCATAGACAAGGCATGAGAGAAGGCATGAGAGCCATTGGACAAACTATTTGATAGAAATGTGGTCTCATGGAACACAAAGGTTGCAATATTTGGATGGAGAGGGAGATGTGAGCAAATGTGGATTATAGAGTATTGTGAAATATGGGACTTCCACTATACCTTGGCAACACTTGCGGAACCGGTTGGATTTCTGAATAACAATTTGCATGAACATGGCCATGCATAAATCGGGTATTAAAAGAGATTAACACGTGGCTAAGCTATAGATGGCTTGTTTTGGGTCATGGAGATCATAACAGCGTGAAAGAGAAGGCATCACAGGTTATCTGTGAGGAAGGAAATTTAGGTGGTATTTAATTTAAGTATACTCAGGATTAATAGTTGGCATGTCCATGTTCGTAGCGTGCAACAACGTTTATCTTGGAGGTTATGTTTGACAATTTGATAGGATAGTACTGACAAATACCATTATAATCTGCAAGGAGTATTCTGATGGCTGGATTGATAGTATCACTAGAAATCACTTATTAATATTGAAAACAACAAAGGGTTTCTTCAAAATCTGTTTTATTCATATAATTAAAATTATAGAAAACAATAAATAAAAATGCATCAATTTGCAAAAGTTAATTGTAGAGGAGGTTTTCCCAACTCATAAAATATTTATTTTTTCACTGCAATTATAAACTCTAAGGTGCTTTTCCATATACAAGTTGCTTTTAAGTGTTTTTACAGAAGAATTAATGTATTTTTCATTAAATACACATAGTCTATTTGAAGATTAATTAGTATCATTTTTGGTTTGAAGAGAGAAAGATCAAAAGAAATATGGGAAGAAAGAGTTTATGTTTTTAATATAGTGGAATATGTGAAAATTCTATTGCAGTTACTGATTATTAATCTCCTATTTATAAAGATTATTTGACTATGCGTCTGTGTGTATTCTCCAAATGCCCATTGATCCCCTTTTAAACTATTCTCATTGGAAAACCAATGGCCATGATTTAATCTCAATCAATGGCTAAGATTAATTAGACTCCAACAAACCCTAACTAACTGGTTTCTAGAAGTCTCTAAAGGAATCAATTAATTAATTAATTTATTATATCTAACTAATTCCTTTCTAGAAGTTGATTATTTGGACCTAACTAACTCCTTTCTAGAAGTCTCAAGAATTAAATAATAATTCTTGGGAATGTGAAGCTTACAATAACATCCAATACAAGTACGCAAGAAATTTAGCAGCAGTTTCATTTCAAATGCAGTATTCAGTAAGAAGATAGTTGAGAGAATAGAGAGTTCATTATCAAACTAAATAGCAGAAAATTAGCACGTAAAAAAATAAATAACAAAATTTGTTAAGGTTTAATCTATTTTTAACCTTGTGAAAGTTAAAAATCTTTTATTCTATTCTACAATATTTATACATTTTTACACTACATCAATTCAAAACAGAAAAATATGTTGGAGTAGCTGCTTTTTTTTGTTGTCTTTGCAAAAGAAATGATACATTTAATTTGCACAATTAAAGATCCACAAAATTTAATGCACTAGTGGTAAAGGTTATGCTTCATGAAGGGGTTTTATAAGAGTAGTTAATGATAAACATTCTAATAAGAAAACCAATTCAAAACTTATATATCTATGTCTATTCCATTGCAAAAGTATTTGATGAAACAAATATAATAGATAATGTGTAGTAATCTTTAGTTCACTTGATGTTTGAATAAATATAGATGAATTTTCTAATCATATCATATTTATGCTTGAACTCATCACCATTACAGTTTCATGTAACCAGCTATATGTAACCACAACTTTATAAACAAATAAGAAACAACCAATTCAAAACCTATATATCTATATCTATTTAAGTACAAAATTATTTAAAAAACAAATATAATAGATTGTGTGTTATGTTTAGTTCATTTGATACTAAAATAAAAGCAGACGAATTCTTGAACAAAATCAAATGATATAATATTTCCATATAAAGTTTAACCCCTGACTATTGATCCTTAAGTCCCAACCAGCCAACAGCATTGGGATATTATGTGGGGTGACCCAGTTCAACCTCCATTTATTAAGAAATCTGTGCCATAGCTTACCAGCAAACTCACAGTGAAGAAAGAAGTGGTCATTATCTACAGGCATTGCACATAATGCATTTCGAAGGGCCGGATTTGCCCATCTGCATCAGTCTATCCCAAGTAAGCGCACGTCCTCCAAACAATCCAGAGGAATAAATTAGCCTTAAGGAGCCCTTTCTTATTCCAAATCCTCCCCAGAACGTTCGAGCTAAGCCGATTTCCCCAGCAAAAATAACGTTTATATGCTTCACCCACCGTGACCCTTCCTTCACCATTACCTTTCCACGTTAGCCTATCCTCCTTACTAATAAGAGGCCACTTATTAAGTTTATCCTGAACTTTTTCCCATTTACTACTTAAATCAGCCCCTAAAAAATGTGGGGAGTTCCAACTCCGAGAACCAGACTGATCCGAAACGTAGTCCTTAACCAGTTGCCCCATCCTTGCTTCCACCGTGTATGCCAGGACTCTATACTGTTGGAAGTTCTTCAATGACTGCTCCTCCAACCAGTTGTCATCCCAAAATTTCACCTTGTCACCGTTACCAACACACCAAATTTAATAGGAGAATTTTTCAAGAACAGGTAAAGGAGGTGGACATAATTTGGGATGTGGTGGAAAGCTCTCTCAATAAACAAATAAGAAAAAAATCAATTCAAAACTTATATATCTATATTTATTCAAGTACAAAAGTACTTATTGAAGTGTGCTACCTCAATGTTAGTTAACTTGATACTAAAATAAATAAAATGAATTTTCAAATAAAAACAAACAGGATAATATTTCTATTTGAACTCGTCATCATTACAATTACATATAACCACAGATCTATAAATAAATAAGAAACTGCAATCAATTCAAAATCTGTATATCTGAAATAAACATAACAGATTGTGTGCAGCAATCTTTGATTCACTCGATGTTCAAATAAATACAGATGAATTCTTCATCAAATCAAATTATATAATATTTCTACTTGAACTTATCATCAACTGCTGAAAACAAATAAAAAACCACCAACTCAAAACCTGCATATCATATATATATGCTCGTTGGCTAAGATTGAGATATGCAATTAAATTCCTGGCTTTAGAGGAAACAACTGAAGAAGGCGAGGCGTAGGCGTAGCAGCTTTCTCTTGAGATTCATCATCAGCACTTGTTTTCTCAATAAAAACTGCCCGATGTTTAGCAGCATGAACTTCCTTAGCTGTGACACCATGATTTTGTAATGCAGGAGGAGTTTCAGGCAAAACAACTGAAGTTTGTTGTCCTCCTTGTGCTTTTGTATCTAACTGTATTTTTCTCTTTCTCCTAGCTTTTTGATTTTGAAACCAATAGTACACACTGTTGGCTTGCATGCCCAGTTGGGCTGCAATGGAATCCATTTCTTCTCTGCTTGGAGTCCTTGTTCCCTTAATAGACCACTCATGCTCCAACGCTGCAAGTTGTCGGTATGTGGGCCGCCATCTTTTGCTTTCTTGTGTCTGTGCTTCTCCCGTGTTCAAGTCTGGGACTGAATCACCCTACCATAGCAATAAAATGTCCATCATATTTACTTCTTAATATATTTCATGACAAGACTTAAAACAATACATCATACAAGGGTGAAGTTAGGAGAAGTAAGGAGCTATCATGGTGTAGGTTTATACTTTATACTGAATAGTCCTATGATTTAAGCATTATATTTTAAGTTATGATTTGTTTAGCTGGTTCATCTTAAATTACATTAATAGATAAGTTTTAGATATATAGTTATAGATCTTAAGACACATTTTGGAATATATAAAAATATTAGATTAAATATAAATTTACATGTCCAAATTTATAAATATAATAGTTAAAAAGAAAACAATCATTTTTCTATATAAACCCTTATTGTAAAGTAAATACAATATGTAATAAATAAAATAATTCTAAAGTAAAACATCTATATTAGTGATATTATTCTATATCTAAATCTAGCAGGTTAACATTATTATAATTTTTTTTGACACAATCAAATTTAGAAACATCATTAAGAACATCATGGACCACTGAAAGCTAATGGCTTTCATACTTTAGAAATAGACTGTCAAAAAATTAAAAGGAATGCTATTGATATCAAAACTATCTTTACAATAAAAATGTTCAAAACTATTTATTGAAAATAAACATTTCTATATTAAGATATTAATTAAATATAAAAGAATTTGAAAACTTACCTCAAAATTTTCCAAAAATACTGAACTGGAAGATGCCATATTTGCAGTACTTAGACAAAATGAAATTCTAAAGAAATTACTATCCTTTTGAAAAATGAAAACTTTTGTGAGAGCGCTTCCTGCAAAATGAAATTCCCAAATAAAATTCTATAATAGTTTTAAAGTTTCAAATATATTTATATATGAAAAAAATTTAAAATCACAATAAAATGACTTAATTACATAATTAAATTTTAATTGTAAATTCCAATAAATTAATTATAAGTCCTAAGGAATTAGTTATAAATCCCTATGAACTTAAAAATAACTAAAATTAAAAGAGAATTATGTTACCTATTACACAGTCCAATGGGTC